>JAHKKF010515074.1:41837-66097 GCA_019740295.1 Labeo calbasu
GAAATGATTTTTGAAGTTGAGGGAGAAAATATGATTGGAGTTTTTCGACATACCCTAACTGTCTTGAGCCAGAATACACAGAGTTCAGGGAGAGCAAGGTAATACGAGCGTTTGAGATTAAAAAGTATTCAAATTTTATTTTTTTAATGAAAATAACCGATTGTTTCGCTAGATAAGACCATTCTTCCTCGACCGCATTTGGGATAATTTGAAGCTGCATTTTTTGGAAGTTCAAAATCGGGGCACCATATTAGTCCGTTATATGGAGAAAAATCCTGAAATGTTTAACTCAAAAAAACAATTTCTTTTTCAAAAAAAAAAAAAAAAAAATTATATACTTTTTAACATCAAATGCTCGTCTTGTCTAGCTCTGGCATGCACATGCGTACTCTGTGCAGTCCTGTTCAAGACAGAGTATGTATATTTTCTCCTCCAACTTCAAAATTGTCCTACATCGCTGCAAAAGTACCGACACAATCTTTACAAAGTGAACGTGCAAAGAACGTCAAATGCCTTTTACAAAAAAGGTAAAACAGTAATGTAGGACGATTTTAAAGTTGGAGAAAATGAGACAGAACTTTTTCGACAGGAAGTATTTTCAAGTTAATTCCTAAAATATTTTTTATTTCTTTATGACTGAAGAAAGAAAGACATGAACATCTTGGATGACAACAAGGTGAGTACATTATCTGTACATTTTTGTTCTGGAAGTGAACTTTAAAATGTTTCTGTTTACTGAAAAGTTCTATGAGGATCCAAAATGGTTCTTCTAGAAGAAACATTTTCTGGTTCTTCAAGGTTCACTGAAGTGCTTTGAAACACGCAGGCTTATTCTATGTATTGATGTGATTTCAACTGAAATAGGAAAACAGGGCAGGACACATCCAGCAGCCCCGCCCCCTTTTTTAAATAGCCAATAGCGTTTCGCTTATATCACAGCTTGGGCCAGAGCCGCTGAGCTCGGTAAAGCCGCATTCGACAGCCACAATCTTATCCATATCGCATTATCTATATATGAAACTGTATAGAATTCAAATGTGTCCGATACGTTTTGTGGTCTGCGCCGATTCGCGCATATGATCCGGTCCGTGCTGTCGTCTCTCTGCACCGGAGTAGATTGTGTGCGCGATGCGACGGTTCGTGTGACACAACACGAAACTAGATTTAATTCGTCCCAACGGAAAGCATATTTACTCTGTCTAAATCGTTCCCTATCCCCTATATAGTGCACTATGTGCCATTTGCCATACAGAAAATACAAATTCCGTGAACAAGTGACCGATTTCATCCGCAGCTCCAGAGTCCATTTATAGTGCAGGGGGCGGGACACTTCGGATTCCAAAGAGCAGTTGATTGGACAGAAAGTTTGATGAGATGCTGAAGTTCAGGGTGACGTCATCAAAATCGTTGATTCATATTGGCGGAAGTGAGAGACTGTAAGTTTTGAATGCTAAAGATAACATTAAGACTAACATATTCACACTAAAAGCCAAAAAACTTAATTTGAATTTCATCAGGACCATTTTTCGTAGTGTGAGTATCATATTAACAGTCTAAAGAACATTTTTCCACTTCAAAGAACCTTTTTTGCATTTGATGGGTACCATGGATGTTAAAGATTCTTCAATGTAACATCAATCCCTTCAAAACCTTTATTTTTACGAGTGACATGTTGCATCAAACTCTTTCTAAGCTTAAGGAGAAAATTTGTTTTGAGTTTTGTGAGTGAAAGAGAGAAAAACAAAGAGTTGATAAGAGAATGACAGGCAAAATGATGACCCTTGGGTGTCTACTGTAGCTTTTTGACCCTGTTAAATTCCTGTTGGTGGAAACAGGGGTGAGACCACCATGACCCCGAGGGACAGACCGAATTTACTGTTACTACTTCCTAACCACGGGGACTCCAAGCACCAAGAAATGGAGAAGTAAGAAATCCAATATAGATTGCATGGCTTCACTCGGCTCCCCATTGTGCAGTTCAGAGCTGCAACCCGGGATCAAAACGTTTTTGTCTCTCCCACTAAATTGGTCTGGAGGGCTTGGAGAGCAGTCAGCTTCTACTAATGATGCCCTCCGATACATTCACATAAAATTCTTGGCCTTTTCACACACACATACTTCGCAGCCCATCGCAAACACACAAACAAAGCAAAATATCCCCTTTTATCACTGTCAGCCACCCCTGACCACTTCCAATCTGCCAGCAACAGGGAAGCAAAACAAACATAACTATGGGAGCTAAAGTCCTGAAGGAGAAAAAGAAAGAGGGGAATAGAATAACTGGCCTCGTGTGGAGGCAGAGACTGGAGACAGGGACGGAGCTGGACTGAGCTAGAGGAGAGCTGTCACAGCAGCCATTACCATCACAGCTGAACTCCAGAGAAGCCATCTCAGCACCACGCAGGAAGCTAATTTCATTTGAGATGAAGTCTCTGATGAACTGCTGGGGATTATCCCCTATAAGTATCCACAGACCTCATTAACAATACCCCAAGACATCATGTTTGGTGCTTTATCAACATCTCCTGGGCCTTGCTGAATTAGTTATATAGGCAAGCAAATTTTGGGGCTAGTTTTGTAGTTTTGGCCTACAGTGCAACGCCAATTTAGGGTATTTCCCGTTTTTTCTCAAGCCTTACAGCTCCACTAGATGTCAGTAGAACCAATACAACATTTCTGGGCATGGGTATGGCCATGGCCATTTATCTAAATAGTTAGACCGCTTGTTACATTATTAGCTCTGCCCTATACATACAATTTTGATCGAATTTTTTTTTAGTTTTCCTTAATTACAAGCCTTCCTTAATCTTTGAATACACGTAGGCAATACGACATATTTTTATCCAAAAAAAAAAAAAGATCAAAGATATGATTAAAAAAATATAGGCTTTACATTAAGTATATTTTTACATGACAAATTTCGGAGTTAATGTTTATGGATATCAATATCATGCATTTTTTATTTTAAAAATAAATCAACAGTCAGGAGGCTTTGTGACAACAAACCGGCTTCTTGTATATTTAATCTGGCAGATGAGTGGTATTCAAATGTCAATATTTTAAAACAAAATTACATATCTTTTTAAATAAAGAAATAACCTCTGCCAACATTTCTACCTTTTAGGACTTTACTTTTTTTTACGTTGTAGACCTACAATCTCATACACCATGGACATCTTTTACTTCAAGACCCACAAAATTAATAATAATTTCGATTCAGAAATTGAAAAGATAAGCATTTAAGTATTTTCTGCATGAAAAACAGCGATAAAAATAGCTTCTTATTATTGACCCATAGCCTCCTATGCTCAAGATGGTAAAATATTATTCCATAATACATGACCTCCTTCTGTGATGTTCTCCAGCTCCTGATAAAAGCCCAGCGAAATAGACGAAACTTCTTTTCCTGTCGTTGAAAACCTCTTGATTACTTCTTTTATACGAACGTCTAAATGTCATTTATTTCCTTGTGTCGTTTTCCAAAATTTACATAAAACTCAGACAAGGTCAGATAGCAGCTAAGTCCCTAATTTACTCTAATCAACTTTCATTTGCATGGCGATATTTGCGCGCGTTATTGACGCTAACTGAATAAATGGACTTCTTCAAACTCAAGGGGAGAGGTTTTGATAAGCTCATGGGAGAAGAAGAATAATTTGCATGTATTACTTTGATTAACTTAATAAAGGATTGTCATTCTTGAATTTAGACATTCATATTCTTTCCAAGAAGCAATCAATAAAGGGCAAGAGCACCTCTTTAGATCATCAGCGCACATGAACCCTCTTTACAGGCAAAAAGAAAAAAAAAGAAAATATAATAAATATATGCTAAATCCAGAAGCTCCTGTACACTTCTTCAGGCCGAAACGATAATAAGATCGGAGACGCAAAATTGTTCCAAACTCACATTTGTGACCTTTCACCCAAATGCATTATTAAAGAAGCCATTCCACGCTTCACGTTCCACAAATCGATAACAATGCAGAGCAGACCTCACCGTCTCCTTTAATCTACAAAAAATGACATTCAGACTTGAAATGATGCGCAAAAAAAAATAGAAAACTTGAAAAACTTCCAAATGAGGTCAGTCGGCCCCATGATCTCTAGGCTACTGCACCGTAATAAAATATGTGATGAGGCGGGGGTCTAACAAACCCAAATAAGACCTTAAAGTATGCATTGTTTGTTCCAAATGACGTTTTAGTTACCATAAAACGAGATACAGTGCGCGAGATAACTGCCAGCGAACAAACGTCTCATTCACTTAAGGAAGTTACCATAGCAACAGTTCGCCGCTCTGCCGCTTTCAGGAAGGATCGTGCAAAGACAAAACACAGTTGGCCTACTATCATTATTTATAATAGATTTAAATATTGCACATAAAAACAAAAACGTGTTCATTTATAACGTCTTTAAAATTTACTTCATAGAAAGAAATTTGCAATTCGACCTGCCTGAATGTCGCTGAATAAGATTCTGTTCACACAGAACGCGTTTTTCCATTCCACAGAACGCCTTTTTCCATTGTTTTTCTGTGTAAACACGCACTAGACGGATGTGTTTGACGTTGCCTTCGCTTATCACGTATGATGAGGCGTTCTAAAAACGCGGCGCTGAAGCTAAAGCCCTAGCCCGATAATTATAAAGATAACGATAAAGATATAGTTCTACCACAACTCTATCGATTAAGGCACAGAGAAACGTTATCGTTGGAATCACTTTCAGAACGATTTTTCTTCCAGCTGTTGAACGATAAAAACGGGGATAGCCAATCAGAATCAATTCTGCTATAACGAACTTGAGAATTTAAAAAGGCGCCACGGCCTTGCGTTTTTCCACATTTCACTGCCAGTGTCTCCGGTCTCTTACAAAAAATACATAAATAAACTTAAAAAAAAACATGGTTTTATATTAGTAAAAGTGTAACAAAAATGTTTTTTGGCGTACTGATTACCATTTGTATAACCACAGTTGTATTACAAATACCATGGTTAAACTATAGTTAGTGGGTTTTGATTGTTTGTTTGCTTTTTATTGTTAGTAAAACCATAGTTTTATGGTTTATTTTCGTGAGGGTTTTATGACTGGTCCGAAAAAGGTCAGTTTAAAAGTAAGTGCATGAAAACCTGCCATTCTTATTCGAGGCTATATCAAACGTAGGCTAAGCTAAAACTTGTTCATCTGCATAACACCATAACTTAAGACAGGTTTCTGTTTAATGTTTTGAAGGATATAGAAAGCACCTGTGTGGTGAGGTCAAGTTGAAGTGAGATAATCAAAGTTTTAATTCATTTAGCCTAACTATTGATTTTTGCATCAGTGAAGCAATAATACCCCAATCTACATGAATGTCAGATGTCGTCACTCTCAGCATCTTCATTATCTTCATCATTATCATCTTACCCAAATAAACAATGCAATGCACGACACTTAAAAAAATAGCTTACCCAAAAAAGAAAATTATGTCATTTTACTCACTTAAGTGTCAATACAGACTTGTATGGCTTTCGTTTTTCTCAGAAGCACAAACTAATATATGAATCAAAATTTAGGCCTGCGGTGATTGTTAGTAAACTCAGTAACTCACAAAATACAATTGTGCTAATTAACTCCAACATTAAATGATTGTTGGCCCTGCCGTTGTAAACTTGGATAGCCATTTCATTACAATACATTATGCAAATAATGTTTGTGGCTGCAGACTCTTGATTCCTTATGGATGCCGGAAAGCATTTAGGGATCAAAATGGAGCAAAATCAAGTGAAGAATCTTTCTGAAAGCCTACCAGGAAACAATAATAATTTGGCATTCAAGCAATAAAGCAATTGTGATCCTATTTACTTGTGTCTTTAGCGACAGGATAATCTTTGGTTAAAATGTTTGAGTTGTCTTTCCTCTTCCTTCTTCTCTCCCTCTTTTTAAATAAATTCAAATTATCGAGTCAGTTGAACAAAATTAGAGTCCTTTTGTTTTTATTAGTGCGTATTACTGCTGAAAATTACAGATGATCATTGCGTCCTAGATTGCTATTGTTGTTCCGATCATCGACTGTCATTCTAAACTTAAGCTAACAAAGTCATTAAATTGACTCCCTCGCGCTCTCATTATGCGTGGTGTTAATAACCACTAATTAACTTTGCTTACGCGCGCGTCTGAGAGCACGTCTTTTTGTTCGCCCTTTCAAGCAGAGCAGCATCCAATTAAGTCACAGCAACAGGAATGAAGACACACCACCTCTGGAGCACAACTGTCATCAGTGTGGCTCCGAAATTTAACAGTGAGCCGCTAACCACACAGTAACCTCTACCACCAACTAATTAATAATCTGAACTTCCTGCTTATGATGTTTTGAGATAGATAGATAGATAGATAGATAGATAGATAGATAGATAGATAGATAGATAGATAGATTCTGATAAAAACACAAAATGTTTTAAATTGATATGCAATTATCCGTGATTATCCATCATCAAAACGAAACGTGGCGGAAACTTTCCACATGAATTCCAACTGATGATTTAAAATAGCGTCAATCATGATGCGGTCGTCGTTTAGTTTTTTGCTCAACCGACTGGATTTATCCTTGAACGCAGTTGTTAACACCAGGAGATGGCGCTGCTTGAAAACGTGGGAATGATGGAGTCTATATTAGGGATTTAGACACACAGCTGTTGAGCTGTTGGTATAACATCACCGAAACGATGTAAAGTGTCACCTACTGTTACTTACAGTTTGAGGAAAGCTTCTTGTTATCGGAACAGGGGGTGGTTTGCATAAGCGTAGCCAAAACCCAACGGATTACGGGCCATGTAAACCCTGCAAAACAGAAGACGATTGTAGAAATTATCAAGTTAGGCTGTTGTGAAAATATGACACACTGTGGTATCGGGTAATAGAGGAGCGTGAAACTGACTGGCACCCACTAACAGCTTGCCTGCCCGCACGTAGAGCGCTAAATAGACTCAGGACTGAATATGGGAAAATTGCGCATTTCTTTTTTTTTTTTTTTCAAATGCGTGCGTGTAATTAGTGCATTTAAACAAAGCGCGGATGTCCTGCTGGCGGTAATAGTCCCTGACATTTCTTTTCTTGGGTTAATAACAGAGCGCGTATAAATGAATCAAATTGTGCCCCCAAATTACATAGCGACTTTAAATACCCGTCTGCATTACGCGCCTGTTTGGGAACGGGGAAAAATGTCTTATATTGTTATTATTGTCATTACTCCGTTCTGTTGATCTGCTTGTAGTTGGTGCTGAAGTTTTGAAGGAACAAAAAATAATTCGTCGTAAGACGAAAGTACAGTGTTGTTTATGAAGAATGTTAGAGCTGCTAAGTCCAATTAAGGCCAAACATCAAAACTTTTTCACAAATGTTTTTAAACTCAAGCATTCTTCACATACAGTATTTTCACGACCTTAATCTCAGCCTGTACCAGAGCAGAATCATATAACCTATGAAGAGGAGAGAGTAAATTGCAGCTTCGTTGCAAGTTTGGGATTGAATTGTGAAAATGATCCTTTTAACATTGATGGGTCTGAGCGGCGGATAGGGTCATGCCATCCGCAGCAGGTTAAATAGACTTTCATTTAAAATTACATTCTCAATCTGTCTCTCCAGTCTTCTGGAGTCTAGTTGCCTGCAGTACGCTCTCACCGGCCTATTATCACCACCCTCACTTTTTAAGTCAATCATCTATGGCTATCTGATCGCTTCACTCTGAGAGGACAGGCAATTAGGCTAGGTGTGTGTATACGCACACGAGGACCAGGTGAACGATTCACCCGGTCAGGCCTTGCCTCTGCTAAATGGGCTTGTGTCTCCTCTTTTGAAATGGCCATGGCACAGAGAGTGTAAAATAACATCAAACAGTATCACAACTAAACAGAATTATAGACAGAACAACCAAAATAACACAAACGGCCTCTGTACTTTAAAAAAAAAAATCGCTAAAAATAAATGCATGGCACGAACAGTATCAAACAATATAGATGATATAAAAAAATTAATGATGGATAAGATGGATTCCTTTCAACAAAACGAATACATGTATGTGTAATTCTGACTATCCCTTCTTATTTGTATTAATTTAGACATATTTTGGAATTTAAAAAAAACACGATATAATAATAATAATATATTTTAGTTGTGATTAAAAATAAAATATCCAGCATCTTGGTAAATAAAATGTGTTTTCCCACTCGTTCAGATAAATCGTTTGATTTCACCTCAGAGTTTTTATTTATCTGTATTTAGTCTTTCTTCATTAATCTAATTTCAGTCTAAATGTGGAGGTGCTTATTCAGTAACTTCAGTAATCCATCACAACATTCGCTGAGTTCATACCGTTTAACTTTAATAGAAAAATATATAAAGATCCCCCTTGTTCCCTTGGGAGCCAATCAGATTTGCGTTACACGTCAATGCAACAGAATGGAGAGCGGAGCTACTGCGGATCAGTGCATATGGCATTAGCGGCCAGGGTGGGATAGGCAAGAGAGACGTTTCAGATACAGTGCGAGAGAGAGTAACAGTCACCCACCACTCGAGCGCAACCTCGGACGATACAAATATGACTAGTCAGTACGACGACGATAGCCGCGACCGAAGCGAATGTAAAAGCAAGTCGCCCACCGTGCTTTCCTCCTACTGCATAGACAGTATACTGGGCAGAAGAAGCCCGTGTAAAGTCAGACAACTGGGAGCGCAAAGTTTGCCAGCACCCGTCAGACCGGACCACGACCAGTCAGCCGAAGGTAAGCGCCTTAACGCTTTGGCGTTATTTCTTGTACGCCGTTTTACGTTTACAAATATGACATACGGTTAATTGATTTCGCGAGTATTTAACTTCACAACTGTGTAATGTGTACAGAAATAGTGTCTTGTTAGAAGCAACACCTCTGGGTGTGAAAACAAAGTCCTGAAAGTTTTGAAAACCTTGTGAAGTACAAAATAAATTTAATGAGGAGAGTTGAAATGCTTTATTTGTTAGAACAAATGTTTAAACTTTATACCATTGGAGTTTCTTCAAAGTTCTTTAGAAAACCGTGCAAGATCCAATGGGTTTCTTAGATCAGTATTTGATACTAAAAATGTACTCATGTTTTTGATTATGGTATGTATCAAATTACCATCTTATAGCCAACAGTATAGTACAGTATTGAAGAACCTGTAAAAATAACTTTACCTCAAAACTCAACAACCTTATACAGCAAAAAATGTTCTTGGATGAACAGCCAAAAACATATTTTTAAGAGTGCGTATTATTTATAATACTCCGTAAAGCTAAACAGGTGGATGTGCATATACAATGCTGTCTTAATTTAAGCGCTTGAGCATTTACAAATATTACATTGTTTTATTTTTTCCAGTCACCTCTAAAGAGAACTCGTTTGACTCGGACATGCACCTGCCGCCCAAACTGCGCCGGCTCTACGGCCCTGGGGGGAAGTACCTGGATTCCGGGAGGGGGTTTCACGAACACCTAGAGAAGGGTGAAAGGGAGAGACTGCTGGACCAAGCCTGTGAAAGTCTCAAAATCAGCCAAGCGCCACAAGTCAGCATCAGCCGTAGCAAGTCGTACAGGGAAAACGCGCCCTTCAGCCAGAGCGATGAAGGCCAGAGCCCCGAGCACACGGCCCAGGAGCTGGTGGAGCTCAGCACGCTGAAGTTTGAAGAGGATGTTGTCAAAGAGGAGGCGTGCGGAGACGCCAGTCTGTCTCCCAAGGATGAAGAGAGTCTGCACAACGATGGGGATGTAAAAGATGGAGAGGACAGTGTGTGTCTGTCGGCCGGCAGCGACTCGGAGGAAGGGATGCTTAAACGCAAGCAGAGAAGATACAGGACTACCTTCACCAGCTATCAGCTGGAGGAACTGGAGAGGGCCTTCCAGAAAACACACTACCCTGATGTGTTCACCAGGTACAAATCTCATATTATGGCTTGAAGATTTTGACAAAAACGATGACAGAAAAAATAATTCCTAAGTCATTTATGAAGAGAATGCATGCATTAGAAAATAAACATTTTCCCCAAATATTTTTTTTTTAAAGAATGCATATAAATAAATATGAAATAAATGTATATAAATTCAGATCTGTATATATTTTAAATCATTATATAAATCGAAAGAACATCACTAATCCATACTTTAAATTATTTCTCCAATACAAACCTAACAACATTCGAAGAAATAAACAGTTATTTGTATTTAAATTATAAATATTTTTAACATATTTCTAAAAATACAAAATGTATTTTTTAGAAAACTAAAATTAAATT
This sequence comes from Labeo calbasu, assembly GCA_019740295.1. Classification (NCBI taxonomy): domain Eukaryota; kingdom Metazoa; phylum Chordata; class Actinopteri; order Cypriniformes; family Cyprinidae; genus Labeo; species Labeo calbasu. The sequence continues at coordinate 52,121 of JAHKKF010515074.1, forward strand.
ATGTAAACATTATTTAATTCAAAAAGGGCAGTTTCATGAAGCAAAAAAACCTTTTGTTGCTAACGCTTCTGTTGTGCATGTATGTATTTTATATAGAAGCTAAATGTATTCTTTTTTTGCTTTTCCAGAAAATAAAATTACACCGGTGATGGTTTTATATGAAATCGAGATAATCGGCGTGACATTGTACAATAGATATCAGATAAAATAATCGAGATGTGTCCTGTACAATTTATTCTCATACGACTGATACTTGCATCATTCTCTATGGGTCAGTTAAACATTTGTGACCGTAAAAATAAATATATGTGGGCCTTAAAAGAGCTCAAGGCCAGGAGCAGCCTACTTCAAACTCATATGTATAAATTATTAGTTTTCATTCAGAGGTTTATTTAAGCGTGACTGTTCTGAAGGGGTTTTAGGCACATTTTTTAGTGTTAGTGATCAAATGCTATTTTTTGGGTTCATGTCATTTTGAAACACCGTTAGAGTAAGTAAGCCATAAAAATGCCGACAAGCCTAAACAATATAAACAATTAAAAATGCCATGGTTTAAATAAAATAGCATAATAAAATTAGGACTGTGATTATTTTGTCCTTATGTCATGCATACAGAATTAAATTTGCGTTAACTATTTTGTTTATTAAAATTGATGTACAACTGCCGTTCTTTATTTTACAATGGAAATCGCAGTTGACGGAATTTAAACATTATTAAGAATTGTTTTTGAACTTTATTTTGAAAATATTGCCCTGCATTTATTCGTCATTCGTATAGTCACGTTGCATAAAAGAAAAATAATCAATATGCCACACAAACATAAGTCTATCAAATAAAAAACATCAAGTCTGCCTAATGACAAATTTACCCGAGGAGCGTTTTTCTTTAACCAAAATGTTCGTTGTTGATCACGAAATATCGATGTTTATATTGACGTGGCAGATAATTGTCATAAATTTAGCCAGGTATATTTTCAGTAAATGCTCAATTGTCATATAATAGTCTAGATGCCATTATTTCCATCATTATGTTGTTACAGTCAGTGCACTAAAGCCTCGCCCAACGAAACGACCCATTATGAAAAACGTACAAGTTATCCGTTCGATTCTCATCAGCCCTAAATTGCTTTGATAGGTTTCTGACAATTTAGGCAAAATCTGTTTTCTTACGGTGTTTGTGAAGGGAAAGAAAAAAATCCCTGCACACATTTTGATGATCTATATTTTCTATTCCAGAGAGGAGCTCGCCATGAGGCTGGATCTGACAGAAGCGCGGGTGCAAGTGAGTGCTTACTTTTCTTCGTTTCTAGCACAAAAATAATACACAAAAATAGATCGAATTTAAATGCATAATAATATTAACGCGTACTGTACAAAACACAGCTGAGAACCTTGACTCCATTCAGATGTTAAAAGCATTTAAATTGCAGCGAATTGAGAGAAATTGCCTATAATATGACAACTTGTCGACATTTTGAAGGTAAAGATTAACTAAATGATGCGAGCCTGTGAATTCTTGCAATTTGCTTACTTATAGACGTTAAGACAATATACCTAATGGTCTATATTTAATTTCATTTTAAAGTGACAATCGTAAACTTGGTTAAATGACCCTGTACGTCATGGCAAGGTCCTTCCTGTTATCGAAAGTTATTATACACAATAGAGCGAACATTTTAGCGGCAATTACACAGACGCCCCTGATTCATAAAAGCGCACTTAGCGAGAGAGCAAACACTGCTATTCCAGGGAGAAAATGGTGTTTGAATTCTCATCGCCGGCGCGGGGGAGAGGGAGGGGTAGGGGGGATAATGCTATTTGATTTCCCATTTTGTGATTGCAATAGACCGGCATTGATCCGATGCTTTGCACTTGGAACGAGTGAGAGACTATTAAGGGTGTTTGCCACCCCTCCTTTCTCTATTCAAAGCGTGGCTCGCATGTTCAAGCCCAACTCTCATAACCAAAGAGACAGTGCAAACATGAGGAAGCTACCAGGGTTATTGGCCGTGTAAAACAACAGATGTCAATTTGGAGATGTGGGAGAACAAATCACTTAACAGGCTCGATCAGGAGGTGATAAAGCTAATAAATGCCCCAGGGGCCACGTCATGCAAAACGGCGCGGGGGGGCCCAGGTCCCTGTTGATTTGTCTGTTGACACTTTCCTTCATTACCAAGCCCCTGTCTGCAGGTCGTGTTCTTGCCGCACAACCTGGTGGGGTTTAGCGGGACAGGAGGGGGATCGTGGGAAAGCTAAACAGCCTTTTCAAGCAACTTACATTTGGAGGAATTTAATTTAAAGTGCATTAATTGTTATTGGATGCCGTTCAGCTGTTATCCCGACATCTTTTGTTAACACGGCTCTTAATTACCATGCTCCACCCCGTTTTTTGCTCTGCCCGAACCAGATTTTAATTAGCAAAGTTAGGGTAACAGACCGTAAGTTTGGGGCCATGTAATTACCCTTGACTTCCAGCCTATTTGTCACCTCATTAAAGCGAACCAAATATTGCACATGAACAAGAGCGACAAGCTCATGCTTAAACGACCGTGGCAGGCTGTCAGGTGGAATATTAACGGCTCTGGATTAGAACCGTGAAGGGACAACTTCTCAAGCCCAGCTATTTAAGCGTGTTCTTCGCTCCAAACAGTTTGGACTTTAATGAGGCTTCTGTCCCAACTTTTAGGTTTGGTTTCAAAACCGAAGGGCGAAGTGGAGGAAACGTGAAAAGGCAGGTGTCCAGGCTCACCCCACGGGCTTGCCCTTTCCCGGGCCGCTGGCAGCCGCTCACCCCCTGAGCCACTACCTGGAAGGAGGACCCTTCCCACCTCACCCTCACCCAGCTTTGGAATCGGCGTGGACCGCCGCAGCGGCAGCTGCTGCTGCATTTCCAGGCCTGGCACCGCCCCCRAACAGCTCCGCTCTCCCTCCTGCCACACCCCTCGGCCTGGGAACCTTCCTGGGCACGGCGATGTTCAGGCATCCGGCCTTCATTGGACCTACTTTTGGCAGGTAAAGACCATTTGCGATCAGAAGGTTCCAAAAGAGGGCTTTTGCAGTGATGCAATAAAATAACCATTCTGGGTTCTCCAAATAACCTATCAGTGAAAAATTACTAAAAGAACCATTTTTCTTACAAGGTTCTTGATTGGCATTGATGGTTCCATGAAGAACCCTGAACATCAGTGCAATATTCAGTGTTCTTCAAAATGTTCACCAAAAGATTTTTTGGGGAACCAAAAATGGTTCTTCTACGGCATCACTGCAAAAACACCCTTTTGGAACCTGATTTTAAAGAGTGCAGTCTAAAGATTCTGTGCAATGGCAGAGTTCTGTTGATGTTAAAGGTTCTTCATGGAACTATAGATGCCAACTGCTGTTAAACCTAAAAATTAGCTGTATAATCACTGGTGTGAGCATGTTTCTCCATGAGTGCAGTACTTGTATCACAGCAACTCTCTATTCTGTTTAGACTTTTCTCAAGTATGGGTCCTCTGACCAGTGCTTCCACGGCCGCCGCTCTCTTGCGCCAAGCCGCACCACCAGTGGAAAGTCCTGTGCAGCCGCCGACCACCCTGCCAGAGCCTTCTTCTTCCTCATCCTCTACGGCGGCTGACCGCAGGGCATCCAGCATCGCAGCACTGCGTCTCAAAGCAAAGGAACATTCGGCCCAGTTGACCCAACTGAACATCCTGCCGTCCGGCACTGCGGGGAAGGAAGTATGCTGATCCTTCTCCTTAAAAACAAAACGAAATATTAAAGAAACCATCTCAACAAAAAGCACGACCAAATCCATATAGCACTAGCAAACCGGAGACCCATTCGACGCTGGAGTCATCACCAAGTCACTGCGCCTCCCACTGGACATCATCACTAACATGCACCAAACGTGTGTCAAAACCCTGAACATAAAGATTGTGAGTGTAATGTAGACACCTCAGAGGGTAAGGCTGTGCTTGGGTGAGGAGCAAATCTGGTAAAAGACATTTACACACCCACACAGAGAGAAATCATTGGAACCACACTGCAATACACACAGAACTCGACATTTCTTCCTAGTCTTCTCTCAGTGCTGAAGCAGAGATGGGTCAATATGCCAAAGGGAACTGCCACAACCTGCTACCCATCCTGAAACACATCCACGGCCTCGGTATTGGCAAAAGAAATCAAATTTCTGAAAATGAATACTCAGCTTTACTTTCTGTTCGTTTCCAACTTATGTTAAATATGATATTTAGGATAAAAAAAAAAAATAATGAAGAAATGCTTTGTTTGTTTTAAGGATGAACAATGTGAAAATCTAAACTTTAGCCTGTTTACTGATCTGTTAAGGGTATCCTGTATATATAGCTCTGTTTAAAAAAAGGAATGAAATGAGGGCAAAACGACAAGAAAAAAATAGTTTATTTCAAAAGATGTTTTGAGAATATGCTCTCGGTGTAGTACTGTAGGAATGGTTTCACGTAGATTCATCCTTTGTTCGTTTGATTCAAATTTTAGATTTTTAGATGATTATTTATGTCTGCCCGGTAGAGAGCTTGAAATCCAGACCGGGAAGTTTTGCTATTCAGTGAGAATTTTCCCTGTCGCAAGCAGGGACCAAGTCGGAATAAAAGAAACTGGTGAAACATAGACCCTTCTGTATTATTTACAAATGATTTTAAAGGATATCAATCATTTATTTTCTTATTTTATTTATTTTTTAATATATTTTAAGAATTCCGAAAGCAAACAAACGCAGTTCTAAAATGGAGCAAATAAAACTGAATTAACTACATATTTACATTATTAAAATAATATACCATTTTTCTTGGTAAAATTAAACGTGTCGATCACAAAAAATATATTTATATCTAAAGATCATACACATAGTACGCTTTTATAGTGCCACAAGAGTTTATTTCTAGAAGTAAATGCGTAATTATTCGATGGGGAGTCTGGACTCACTAATAAGAGAAAACAATTTAAGTGGTCACTTAAACCATGAATCAATTACCACAGCAGTTCAGTGTGGCCTAATGCTGTGGCTAACTGCAATCATAAACATTTATGTACGTTTTGTTTGTTTCAGTTTTCTGTAAACGATTGAGAATAATTTACGTCGAGCATTACCGTATTTATTTGTATTTAGTCGGATGATGATATTCATGACGGCTCTATTCTCAAGGCCTGACAAAAAGCGGCTTGTAATTATTCCGCCACCTCATCCGCTGTGGGCCTTACAACTTGTAGAGGCGCTAAATTGGACGCAACATCTGTAAATGCCCAACTCCGTTAAGTCCCTTTCTCATTAATGAAGTAACAAGCAGTTTATCAAAAAGTCTTTCTTTCGAATTCCTTATTTAATTCCCCAAATCCCTCTCCGTTGGATCTCAGTAATGGCGATGCCATTACTGCAATCAATGCGCTCCATTCAAACGAAGTCATTTTCGCCCATTTGACCCGTCCATGGTGTCGAACCAAATCGCGTGAAATTACCTCAAGGATTAATTTTCTCCTTTATCGCGCTCGCCGCTGAAAAGATTTCTCTTTTCCTTGTTTTACCCGCGCTAATCCGTTTCATTATGACGCCACAAACAAGCAGGATCAGTGAAGATGGAAACGAACGAAATGAAGACGGGTTGGGAGGCGTGGGGGATCAGTGCTCCTATAACGCCCTACAAATATCGAGCGTTAAGGACCCCCCTCTCGCAGCAAGTCCATATTAAACATGTTGGCATGCGAGAATATGTTCAAAGGAGCATTAAGCAAAGGAAACCAATTTTCTCTCCAGTGCCATACCTCCAAGCGAGGTGCATAGACTTTTTCAGTGGAAGGGACCACTGGAGCGTGCAGCCCACTTCTGTTGGGATTTTTATGAGATTTTGCAGAATGCCTTAATCTTATTGTGAACATTATTAATGAATCGCAAACCAATTTGCTCGTAATATCTGGGGAATGCTCGCCACAATTGTAGAGCCACTGACCTGAAGTGCTTAGGGCGACTTTCTCTTTAACTCTTTTCTTACAATGCATGAATGAATGAAGAAACAGCCTTTGTGGAGACTAAATTTGCCTCTCTATTTGTGGAGAGTGTGCAGATGATTCATTGCCAATGTTCTGACCACAAAGTACACTCAAGAGTGCCAAAACACCTGTTTGGGAACGACCAATAAAAATCAAAGGCACCAAGCCATTCCGGCAAAATAAGCGCATATTTCATTTTCAAAAAAAAATTCAAAAGCAAATTTATTCTATTAGACAAAAACGGCTTTAAGCCGTAATAAATATTTATATATATACAGAAAGAGAGCTGTCAAACGATTAATCGTATCCAATATAAGTTTGTTTACATAATGTGTACTGTATATATTTACATCTATATATACATACATGCATGTATATTTTTAAGATGTTATATTTATATATGATATCAATTATATATAAATACATATATTAAAAATATATGTGTGTATGTGTGCACACATTATGTAAACACAAACTTTTATTTTGGGTGTGATTAATTGCGATTAATCGTTTGACAGCCACAAAACCAGACTTAAGTAGCACAGGTACATTTGTAACAATAATCGAAAATACATTGTATGGGTCAAAATTATTTTTCTTTTATGCCAAAAATTATTAGGATATTAAGTCCCGTTTCAAGATATTTTGCAAATACCCTACCGTAAATATCAAACCTTTATTTTTAAACCTAGATTTTCTCAATATTTAGATTTTTTTCACCCTCAGATTCCTGATTTTCAAATAGTTGTAAAAAATTGACCTTTATGACAGGTTTACATATAAAAAAAAAAAAAAATCTGTAAATACAGTTTACAGTTATTGACAAACCTTTGTCTTGTAGGAGTTCATTTGAATTTTTTAAAAAATAGAATTGTGCATAATATTAATATCCCTTATGATGGTAGCAGGGTGGATGTGTTACGTCTCTTTAAAAAAAAAAAAGAAACAGGAGAGTTTAAATATTTTGTCTCACAAAGTCAAAATATGCATATTTAATAAAACTGCTGATGCAAGGGCAAAATGACATCTTTAAAGATAAATAATAAAGAGAAGAAATGTTAAATGTTAACAAAAAAAACCCCCACAAAAGTCACTGTTTACAGATTAACAAGGAACACTAAAACAACATTAAATATCAAAATACGTGCACGTTGAACGCGTGGTAAAATTTCACATGCATTCCCTTGATTTTAGCTCACTGGGCTGTGCTTCAACAACCAGCGAATAATCACGCTTTTCCATCCCGCCACAGCTCGAGACACCGGGGGTAGGCGAAAGCACTAAAGGCGCTTTGATGAGCCTTTCGTCTCCTATTGGAGCAGTAGAGTAAGAAATCACGGTGAAAAGGGCTGAATGGCGGGCCACTGGAACCCTGTCCCCTTTTGGTGTGCCTTAATTCCTTCGTCTCTTTTACCCTCATCCAATTAGTCCAGTGTATTAAGCGGTTTATCATCTCATAGCCTGCTATTCAGAGAAACAAGAGGAGCACTTTGCAATAGGGCCGGCTTTCCTTTTGACACCCACGGGTACTTACATATTCCGCGATGCCATGAATAATAGAGAAAGAATAGGCCACTAATTCCCTCATCAAAGAGAACCTTGTCCACCGCTTTGCTCAACACCACCATTCTGGTCAAAAAGACAGGCAATAAAGCTTAGCATAACAAAAACGAATCATTCTTATTAGCTTAGTGGGGGAAATTAATGCAAAGCCTCGTCTGCATTGAGTGGCCCAGTTTGAAAACAGCCTCCGCGGGCACGACAAAAGCGCGTTCGCGCTTAAAGGAATGTCCCGTTGAAAGCCCCACATCGTGCGATGACTTAATCTCGTAAAAGTGCGACACGGCGTTCGGGAACTACCTGCATCGCACACATTAAGCTAAATGGATACATTGGCCTGTATGTGTTTAATACATCAGCCGCAAAGGCCTACAATGCGCAAAATGCCGTCTGTCATGCTGCGGACAGAAAGTAGCTCTTAAGTGTTGCTGCACTCTCCAAGGTCGGTGCCATTAGTCGCAGCCGTTTAAGGCGATTTTTTCAAGCATGGCATTTATGGAAATTGACATCTGATGAAATGGTTTAAGGCATCGTCTAACTGTCATTATAAACACATGGAATGAGCGCGTGAAGCACCACATTCTTAAAACCGACTCGATTTAAGTGGACTAATCTCCTCGCTTTCACACACTCTTGGCTTGCCATTCTCCAGGTCTTGAAAATGGAGCCTTCCATTTGGAGAAGTTAACTCGCCCTCTTCAAATGTGTAAATGTCATCACTCCCTGCAGCACAGTGAAATAAAATAATCAAAAAAAAGGGGGGAAAGAAGGAAATGTGAGCGTACTATGAAATACTTTTATTGATGTTTCGGTATCAAAAACAATTAAGAATCTTAAGACACTTTCATGAGCAACAAACATTCAGGCGCAGACCAAACGACGTGTTCCGTCTAATAAATTCGCCCAGCTGAGAGCGGTTCAAACATGAGTTCAATCGTTCGAAACTCCACAAATCACTGGCTACCTCTGTATCATTGGCTAATTGCTGTGCTGTTAAAGATGAAGGGGGTTGTAGAGAAGTCATTACTGAACTAAGACCCCTTCAAACCGCTACAAGCCCCCCATGAACTTGCCTGTCATTACCCCTGATTGTTATCTCTAAAAACCCTGTGTGTGTGGTGCTACCGGGGGGGGCTGGGTTGTGTTGAGAGCGTCTTTAGCCCCTTATCATGGCCATTTTACCACAGATTCATCATCGATTAGACCTGGACAAAGGCTAAATGGGATGGGACACAAGAACACAGATTAGACTGAGAGACAGGTGCTCAAACATGGAAAGGTTCGGTGATTACATGCAGATTGACTGCGAGCTTGTCACCTTTGACCCTAATTCACATCCGAGCCGGCAAGGACAAAACACCGTCAGGGATTACAAATGCAAAGCGAGTGAGCTAGAAAATAGCATGGATTACAAAATCACAAGGTGTATTTACAGGAGATGGGAATTAAAAGATGATAACATAACATTGGAAGGCTTCTCTTGGTGGGCGGATGGGCATAAATATTATGCCGTATCTGATTACCCAGGTTCGCTTCAGGACAGCCGGTCAATACTTGAGGGCTGTAAAGGCCTGGAAAAGTTTGGCGAGGTTGACCTCAGAGTATCCGCTGGTGGAGAGGACTTTGTCTACTACATCCTTCAGTGTTTTGTACACTTCCTTGTCTTCTTTCCAGTTATTCCTGAGAATCGCTGAGAAGAGAATGAGAGAAATAAGTTAAAATCAACAGACTATTTAAACGTTTCGATGCCCAAGATCCCTAAACATTACGATCCCCTTGATATAAAGGTGGCTATACATTTAAAAAAAAAAAAAAAAAAAACCACCCATTTATACTGCATTAAATAAAAACAAAAATGTAAATAAAACACTGAGCATTTTATAAAGACATCTTTACATAACTGGCACAATTTGACTTTGCTAAAACCAAAACTATTACAATTAAAATGTCTGAAAAGTGTTTACTTTGCTTTAATAATAAGTGGTTCAAAGTATTTTATAGAGAATATCCTGTATCCAATGATCAAGTGACTGTAGCAAAGCAAAAGTGAAAATCTGCATTAAGATACAATTATTTATTTTTTTACCATTTACCGAACTCGTAGTAAAGAAAAGTTAAAAACATTTAAACATAAAAAAATAAATAAAAAATTGTCCCTCCATGTATGCAGATTTGTTTATTTTTTATTTATTGTTAAATCAATAAAAAAAGAATAAATAATAATTTTAAGTAGTAATAAATAACAATAAATAACATATAACAATCATATTATTTAAGTGTTTTTTTTTTTTTTTTTAATAAATATGAGTTTAGAGTTTGGCTAGTTAGCATGTTATAGTACAATCAGTTTTTAGAAAACAAAATCATTTAATATATTAATTTTAAGTAGTAACAACAACAACAACAACAATAAATGATAATAATAATAATAAATCATTAGGCATATTATAAAGACAGTACTGACCTTTGCCAAACAATTAAAATTAAAATGTCTGAAAAAATGTCTGAAAATGTCTGATAAGTATAGAATTTTTTCTAAATAATTAATTTTAAATAGTAATAACAACAAGACCGTATTGACCTTTGCCAAACTATTAAAACTGAAAAGTATTTACTTTGCTTTAAATAATAAATATTTCAAAGTAGTTTTATAGAGAATATAGTCTCTAAATCTGTAGTTATGTATTTTTTTTTGCCATTTATTAATAATGTATTATTTATTGCCATTTATTACTAATTCATCATAGTAAAGAGTTAAAAACACAAACTTAAAAAAAAGAAAGAAAAATAATTTAAAAAGTTAATTTTAATATATTAATTTTAAATAGTAATAACAACAATAAATAATAATAAAAATCATTATTTAAGCTCTTTTATATTTGTATTTTTTTAATTATGAGTTTGGCTAGTTAGCATGTTATAGTACAACCCGTCTTTAGAAAGCACAAGAGGCCCAAAATAAATAATTAAATAAATAAATAAATAAAATTACAAATTAAGCATGTAAAGACAGTATTGACTTTTCCAAACTATTAAAACTGAAAAGCATTTACTTTGCTTTAAATAATAAATATTTCAAAATAGTTTTATAGAGAATATAGTCTTGGAATCTGCAGGTATATTTTACTGCCATTTGTTAAACGTCATAGTGAAGAGAACTTAAAAACACTGAAACATTTAAAAAAGAAAAAAAAAAAGGAAATAATTAATATATTAATTTTAAGCAGTAACAACAACAAATAACAAAAATCATATTTAATCTCTTAATAAAATCTTTTAAATTATGAGCTCAGAGTTTGGCTAGTTAGCATGTACAACCAGTCTTTAGAAAGCACAAGAGTCCCCAAAAAACCAAAACAACAATATCATTTAGTAGTAAAACTCCACTGCAAACGACAAGTAGTGTATACCAAAAAGCTTTGATTGTACTAAAAAAAATAAAAATAAATAAGTACATCACCGTGTGACATTTTCCCAACCATGACATTTGGTTACAAATATATTTTAATCAGATTTTTATTAACTTCCACCTACACGCAACTACAATGCGGCCGGCAGCAGGCAAGGCTGGAGTGGATCCATAACGAGTCAAAACTGATATGAAAAGAAAAATATCAGTCATAATATCGAACTATGCTCACGGACATGTGCTTGGAGAGGTCTATCAAGTATCATTTCAAATGAAAGTCTTTGAGAATCGATAAGGAACCAGCAATCCAAGCAGTTTGAGGCTAGCGCGCTGGCGAGAGGGGCTAGGTGTCTGCAGAAGCTAAATAGACTCTTCTGCCAGGGGGCCACGGGGTCATGCAATCGGGTCGATATCCAAGGTCATTTATCCCATCAGGAGGGCCTTCAATACCATAGAGACGATAGAGGAGTCACCGGCAGGCTAGCAGGACTGAATGTGAATTACAGACTGAATCAAAAGCCTTTAACCAAAGACTTTTGTTAAAAGCAACTCTTTGCTTTGAGAAGAAAGAGGAGATCCAGCCAAGACGAGCATTTACATGAATGTACCTCGAGAATATGTAAATGACCCCGCGCCGTTTATTAACACAAAACGCTCAAATCTGTAGCTCCTAAACGTTGTCGAGCACCCAACTGGTGGTCTAGGACTCAATCGCAGTCCATTAGCAGGTGTAGCAGAAACAGAGTTACAGAGTTGCCCCACGGGGGACGAAAGGTCATTCGCAGAAACACGAAAATCAAAAAAGAGAGGTAGCATTCCAAACGCACCATCTGCAGAGCCGGTTACCATTATCGCTTGCACATTTTTATCTCTGGAAGAAGAAAGAGACGTGAAAGAAAACAGAATGCTGGCACATGCAATAGGGAGAGGGGGACTATTTACCTGGGGAAAGAAAGAAAAAGAGGGGGGCTGAAGAAAGATGATGATGCATGATCAAGGGAAAGCAATCATGTCATCATTTTTGAAAGGTGGGAGAAAATAATTTTTTTTCTCTTTCCCTCTTTCTCCTCTCCTCTTCTTCATTCTTTTCCCTCAATCACTGTGTGCAGAATGTATAAAAGAAACCTAAAAGCCACAGAGGTTGTCAGAGACCTCGCGTTCCCTCCCGGCCCGGCAGGGGTCGCGTTTAAAATAAATAGCATTTTTAAGAGGGAGAAAAGATGTGAAGAGATAGTGAGGGAAGACGTGAGAGAAAGAGAGGTGAGCAGACAGCAGAAGAAAGAGAGGAATACGGAGAAGGCGGGCGCGACGGAGGACGGCGAAGAAGACAGTCCGGAGAGAGAGACAGAGAGAGAGAGAGTGTATCAGCTTCCATGTGCTCTAACAAGGTGTAAATACAATAACAAGCATGTAATTAAGTGAGCATGATGAAGTTAATGGGGATCATACATTCCATTTGGGCTGCTTATGAATATTCTATTAGATGTTATCAGGCAGCTGGAATAGCTTTTAATTTAATCATCATTCCGAGCAGAGAAAAGTTCTTTGTGCGAGTGTAATTGCACAGAATGAATAATTGATTTGACAATCGCACCCGCGGATTTCCAGCAGCTCAAGGCAGGCAGAGCGTGGGGGAGGAGGGCTGGGGGAGGGCACGCGCGTCGTGCCCTGAAGAGGTTGCCGAGGAGCTCGCCTGCAAATTGAGCACTATCAGTACACAGATAAAGGACAATTTCTATTTTATCAATGCAGTGAAATTACATTACTGCCTGAACATAATCACACTGCCCACACTTAAGAGGAGACAAGGCAGAGAGGGAGAGCGAATTAGAAAGAGCAGGAGACACGGCGAGCGCCGGGCGCGCACGCGAGCGAGAGAGAGAGAGCGAGCGGAGGAAACGGAACGGAGGGAGCGAAAGGGCTCGCCTAAAAGACGTTATGAATTGCTCTTCATGAAAAGAATGAAATCAGAGTTCAACATGATTTGGAAGTCATTGATATGGGATATCTAATTTTTCTCCAAACTGCAGAAAAAACTGTTTTATTATGGAAGGGACTCCTGCCGTGCATGAAATTGCCTCCACATTTAACTCAGTAGCTGCAATCAGGCGGAGGACTGTGGTTTACATGTAGATCAGACTCCGAGTCTGCATCTAAATGTCTCTCATTTCTCACACGCGTACGCGCCGATGTACACAAAGAAAAAGCACCCCACGCACGCTGCGTGCAGACACAATGCATGTGTGCGATATAATCCGCTCACGGAGCCGCTGAGAACGCCGAGTTGGACAGGAGGATCATGGGAGTCAGATGGGACTCTCTGGTTCATTTTTACTGTCAGAAGGCCAGAGGCCACAGTGGGTCTGTAACCCGTACTGTACACGTCACGGTAGAAATTAGTCCAAAATGTGACGTACGGAAGTGCCTTAAAGGGATTTAATGCACTACGATGTCGTAACTGAATAGAAATCTGTTAAACGCAATATGTTTAACGTTGTTAATGTCAAATGCATGTCAGAATTGATATAGCTATTTTGAATATGAACGGAAACACAAGCATCTGTTCAATACACACAAAAATATTATTTGTGAAAAAAAGTGAGAAAAGGTTCTCCATAAAGAGCAACCTTAAAAATTAAAATCTAGACAGGATGTTAAAAAGTCATTAACGGTTCAACAAGTATGAAATCTACAAGCAAACATATCAATGCTCACTGAATACTATTATTATATATTTAACATGTCTATAAGCAAACATACCATCAAAACATAATATTTTATATTGTTAAAAAAAATTAAGTTTTAGAAATATACAAATCAAATTATATACAAAATAGTATATAATATATATATTAGATTCTAAAATTTGATATATTACATATGTATATATTTGATTCTAAAATACTTATATATATATATATATATATATATTTATTTATTTATTTATATATACACACACACACACATACATGTATTTTATATTATTTTTATATTTATTA
>JAHKKF010515075.1:0-11680 GCA_019740295.1 Labeo calbasu
ATTTTTAATCAAATAAATGCAGCCTTGATGAGCATAAGAGACTTCTTTAAAAGTCTTACTGACCCCAAACTTTTGAACGGTAGTGTATGTAATTAAGTTTTTCAATATAAATATCAGTTGTGAGTAAACTGCAAAAATAGATCGCCTGCATTAACTAATTAATTGCACATTTTTTTCTGAAATTAATCACATTTAATTGTGATTATTCCCACCTAGCATTAGTTTTTAAATATAAAAATTAAATTACAAATAAAAAAGTTTAGTTTCTGAATGAATCCGCGTTTTGAACGAATCACGTGAACCAATGATTCAAAAGCCCATTCATAAAGAGAGCTATTTACTTAATTCCTGAATGAATCAGGCATTTGAACGAATTGAATCGAATGAGTAAATGACTCATAAAAACATTTACCGTCACCTGTTGGTGGTAAAAACATTAAAAGGATAGTTCACCCAAAAAATGTCAATCCTGTTATTATTTACAAACCCTTATGTCGTTTCAAACCTTTCTTTTGTGGAACATTATTTAAAGACTGTTGGTAACAAAGCTACATGCAGAGATGTTTCTCAAATTATCTTCTTTTAGGTTCTGTAGTTTATGATAGGCCGTTGCAGCGTAAGTGCTTGCGTGTAATAAACAACATGAGAGTGAGTAAATGATGCCAAAATCTTCAAGTTGTGCTTGTTTTGAAAAAAAATGTGAAAGTCACTGTGTAGAAATAAATGTGTAATTCTAATTAGGTTGTGTGATGAAACAGATGGCTAACATGCTATAAAGAAGAATAATGAAGGAAGTTTTTGATCAGTCTGCTTTGATATAAAAAAGTTTAAAGGCTGAATGTCCTCCTTGAAAGGCAGAAGGCAGAACATGCTGCTAATAGTGATTTATTTATTTATCTTTTATTGAAATACTAGCCTCGAGCATAGAGTCTGTGACCTCCAAAATAATGGAAGGCTGATTGACAATAAGAGCGCAAAACAACATCGTGCTTTCTCTCTTTAAATGGTCTCTTTAAACTGACCTCTTGAAAAGAGGAGCTCATCTTCATCAATTTATATCTAATCTGCTCTCGTGCCAATTCGGAAACTGACAGCAAAACAGCCCCGGTTCTCAAGCCGCCTTGTGCTGTTCCGACTTATCAGGGGATAATTATTAGCAATTATCTCCAAATGAAGCTTACACATGCACGGCTAAGCATGCTGATCCAACCACAACAGACTGAGCGAAGACAGGATGGCCTGTGAGCGAACTAACTAAGTGAAGTAATTATGTTTAATTAAATGTGCAGGTGTTATTGTAACACGGAGAACAAGGTCAAAACTCTCACTAAAATAATTGTTTGCTCATGTCAGCGTATAAAAACCATTGTGCAAATTGTAAAGACGAGGAGGCAAAACTAAACAATGCAACAACAATGCAATGCATTGAAAAAAGTGTTGCTGAGTAACTGGGATACTGCATGACTTCAGAAGACTTGGAATATAGTGCACAAGCCGTATGCAATAATTTAACATTTTTAACTCTTTCCCCGCCAGCATTTTTGAAAAAATTTGCCAGCCACCGCCATCATTTTTGATGGTTTTCACTAAAATTTCATGGCCTCCAGATAGGATGACCACCTGGCAATACCTCTGTTGCGGATCCGTTGCTTCCTGATTTGACATTTCACTCGCTAATGTTAGGCAGTTTTCAATTATATGCGGTTTAGTTGCTGATGATTGCATTAATTTTCATATGCATATGCATACATACAAAATCGCTCATTTCGACGTCTTCCAGAAAAAGTATTATGGTTCTGAAATGGATTCAAATGCCCAAATGCAGAACTCAGGTGTGTAGCCATTCAGGTGTGGTATCTTGGGCTTTTCAAGGAACAATGGCTGAGCTTTTGAAGCAGATGGGAAAACTGCAGTGCTGGGCAGTGCTGCTTTCAAACATCCAGTTACTTTGAAAACGTTCAAACTAACAGATCCTGGCCAGCACAGTGTTACATTTCTTTCTTTTCTTTACTTTTCTACAATCCATTTCCATTTGTTGAAGATGTTGACTGAATTTTGATGATAGGTTTGAGTTTTCTGGGGTTTGCCTGACTGTTTCTTTTCTTGTAGTTGATGCAGTTGTGCAGGCTTTCCAACCAGGTCTCATGACGAAAACGTACCTGTGGGAACATTTTCGCGAGACGCAAAATATGTACCAGTAAGTACATAACACTGCAGTTTCCAATAGAAATGTCCACTGAGTGGTGCTAAAAGAGTGTTTGAAATATCCCCTTTTTCAAATCAAGCCAGTCTCAGCTTCTTGTTGCTGTGATATCACACCAACAAAGGCTGCTCACATGATAGTTGATTGACACAACCATCTTACCTTAGACCCGCCCTGACTGAGCTGTGAACAGTCCGACCCCAACCGCCATTGTGTCTACTCCGGTGCAGGGGAAGACAAGAATGTCTCTCATTGAGCGATTGAGGTGTTCTATTATTGGATGTAATAATGAACATAGCAGTCATCATTTACTCCAGACATCTGAGCCGCTGAAGACACAGAGGATTAGTTTAGTTTTAGACGAAAATGCGCCCGGTGATCTACTTAAATACGTCACGAGAATCATTTGTGATCTAGCTTCACCAACAGCAGAAGTAAGTATATGGGTTTTTATGCATCTTCATAATGTGCTAGTTAGAAAGTTTTGCAGACCGGCTTTTCACCCCACAGAAAAGAGGGGCGGAGTGAGAAGAGCTCATTAGCATTTAAAGGAACATGCAATAGAATGGCTCACTCTGAACAGGGCTAATTTTGACAAGGTAAAAGGGTGTTTTTTTACATTACCACTAAGAAATTTTACCCAAAGTATGTTATAGACTTCTCATTAAGACCCTAATCATATCGGCTTGTGGAAAATGGGCATCCGATGACCCTTTCAAAAGAACCCTGCTCTGATCCCAGTCCATATAATGCCAAGTTCTTTGATACCTTTGTTTCGATCATTCCTGATTTACTCGGTCATCTGCTGCTGCATCTCAAAACAAGCTTCAAACTGGATGTAGACATCAGCCAAAATGAAACAGGTGAATTTCTGAATAGTCTGCAAATTCTGTCATAATTTACTCAACCTCATGTCATTCCAAACCTGCAGGTTTGCTTCTGTGGAACACAAAAGGAGAAAATATCTTCTTTTTGTCAATACAGTAAAAGCCAATAGGGTCCAATGTTGTGTTAGACCACAATGACTTCATTATATGGGCAAAAACAGTTCAAAGTCATTTTCAAAAAGTTCAAATAGATCAAAAACGTCCTTTAAAATACCCTTATCTGTGTTCCACAGAAGAAAGAAGATCATACAGGTTTGCAACGACATGAGGGTGAGTAAATGATGACTGTTCCTTTAAGGTATCCTTAAGACAGATTTAGTTTACTTCCTGTTTAACAAGGACATTGAGGCCCATTTTTTATGTTTTAAAATGTCTCTCCACAGCATGTATCACTAATCCCACTGCATCTGCCTTTCCCCCCTACCATCAAGGTAGAGACAAATTTTCCCTTCTCTGTAAAGTGTTTACTTCTCCTTCCACTGTAAAGTGATTACTTCAGCCAGTTCTGACTCTTTGCGATTGGCTGTGAGCAGCAGCGTGTCATAGGCTGACAAGGTGAGGCCTGAGTACCGTACCTCACTCTGAATCTGAGATAAATGAAACAGGGCATCTTGTGTGCTGACTCTAATTGCCTCCTGACAAACACAGACAACTGCTCCGCAGAACAGTACAGGAAGTGAGAAGTGAGTGCAATCTCTTTGAGACAGATCTGTGCAACTATTGCTTTTTGCTAAACTGCATGGACTTGACAGCCAGAGAAGTTACAGTCAGGGACAGCTTAATGCTTTGGGTAGCCAAGATGACCAGAAACCACACTCCTCTGGGTTCAACTAGATGTAACATGACTTACTAAAAAAAGTCGGTAACAACCTGCACCGCATTAACCCTCTCACTCAACCGCTAATGAGCTACAAACATGACAATTCAAGTGGCCTTGGTGGATATTTAATGGATATTCTTTACTCTAAAAAGAGAACTGTTGTCTAAGGCTCTAGGCTTACAACTATCAGACAGCTTCACTTTTGCTAAATAACAGTGTTTGCAGGATGCAGTGAGGAGCTAAATTGGAATAAATCTGAATGACCCCGAAGCCAAACATTGCCACTGAAATTACAACACTATCTACAATTCATTTAACAATTTAAGGAACATTTAGTTGCCCTACTTTTGTTTTATGAAGCAGTCACAAGCTATTACGGATTGTTAATGTAAGCCCCAAGACATTCATATTATTCAGGGGTCAGTGAACTAATCACAAGATAAAGAAAAGCTGGAAAAACTGGAGCTGGGCTAACGCTGCATTCATTTCAACCCAAGAAGTCAGAATCTCAAAATTTCTATTTCACAGACGGGTTTATTTTGTTCAAGTATAGCTTATGCAAAACATACGTGACATATAAAAAAGGTGTATAAAAGCATGGAGGCGCTTGATCAAAAGAAATGAGTTTAATAAAAATGATAAATCAACAGGCTGCTGTATAAATCTGTATGAAACTTGTGTATTGTATTGGTGATAATAAAGGCAGACTTTGGGGAGGGTTGTGAGATAAATGTCAAGGAGATTCTGTTAAAATGAAGCAAAAATATTCCTTCATTTCTCCTTGAGCATACCTTCACCAGCACCAAAGTGTTTTTCATTTCCTTCTAGCATATTCAATCTTAAAATAAAATTGAGAAGCTAAAATGTCGCATCTGTAAATGCAGCATACCTAATCAAAATACTTCTAAATAAAACTAATAATTATGAAAGTATCATACAGCACTGAGAGTGGAATTTATTGAATTGCAATAAATGCAGCACAAGTAATGCATATTAGGAAATGAAGTGTTCCTTCAGCCAGGTCAAACAAAAGTCAATTGATTAAATATGATAAAATATATACGTTGTTCCAAACCTGCAAGACCTTTGTTCATCTTCAGAACACAAATTAAGATATTTTTGATGAAAATGGACATTGTTAAAATAGTGTGATGATACTTTTTGCACGTATGGAAAACAAAAATAATGACTTTATTCAACAATTTCTTCTCTTCGGTGGACACTTTTGGAAACTTGACTATTTTAACAAAGTCCTTACTACCTTTCCAGGCCTTGAATGTCTCGGTTGCATTGCTGTCTATGAGTCAGAAAGCTTTCGGATTTCATCAAAAATATCTTAATTTGTGTTCAGAAGATGAATGAAGGTCTTACTGAACTGGAACGACACAAGGGTGAGTAATCATTCCCTTACAAAAAAGAAGTTTATTCAAGTGTGCTATTAGTATACTTCTTTTAAACTAAAAATAGGAAAGTACACTTTCAGTCCACTTTATATGTACTTCTCAGAAATGTGCTTAAAATGACATTTAAGTATACTTAACTTATACCTGAGAAAAAGTATATTTGAGCAATACTTGTGCTCTGAGAATCCGTGTTTTCATTGTTATATGATAGGGGGCGCTATTGCACATCTTCTGTACAGAACTTCCAAAACACAGGTGAAGTTAAGAAGAAACCAAAACAACAGATGCTTCCACATGTAATTTAACACAATCGTCAGACATAAAACAGCATCTAAACCATAGATATGTAAAACTGTTTACAGTTTACTGAGATTATACTTCAAAGTGTACTAAAATGCTTAAAAAGTATTTAATTATATACTATCAGTATACCTATAAGTTCACTTGCAGTACAAACTAAAAACATAGATGTAAACTAGTTGTGTACTCAGAGTTTACTACTGTTACACATAAAGTATACTTAAAAGTATACTTTTATATACTAGAAATGAGGTCAATTTAGTTCCAAGGAGTATTGAAATAGTACACTGATATTTGTATACATACTACATAGAGTATACTTAAAAATATACTTTAACTTAAGTATACTTGATAAAATAAACTTTAAGTATACTTCTTTTTGGTAAGGGTTGACAGAATTTTCATTATTTTAAATTAGGGCTGTCAAACGATTAATTGCGATTAATCGCATACAAAATAACAGTTTGAGTTTGCCTAATATATGTGTGTGTACTGTGTGAAATTATTATTTTTATATAAATACACACAGATTAATGTATATATTTAAGAGTTTTAATATGTTATTTATGTAAAAAATAGGTTTATTTATATATAATATAAAATATAAAAATTATAATAAATAAATATACTTGCAAATAATTCTTAAATATATGGATGAATGTGTTTGTATTTACATATATACGTAATAATTAAATACAGTACACATATATTAGGCAAATTCAAACTTTTATTTTGTACCCGATTAATCACGATTAATCGTTTGACAGCACTATTTTAAATACACAAATAAAAGTTTAAACTTTCTGTTTGCTACCTTCAAAATGAGGAATTTTATTGAAGTCATCTTCAATTCAGTTTATTCTGTAGTGTAGGATGAGTAACACCGGTAAAACTAATTGGTGTTTCTTAAACATTTACTCAGTATTTTGGGGGGACCAAATTCAACCATTGTAAAATACAAAGACAAAGAGAAAGAAATTCCTATTCATCTGCAGATCCCCAGTCCGGTTTACAAAGCATCTCACAGCGCAAGCAGCAGAAAAGCCCTTATAAGCCTGACAGGCGAGCTCAACACACGCCAGCCATGACCATACAGACGACATGGCTCTCTCTGATGGAGTATCGCTGCGAGAATTCGTTTTAAGCAAAACTCACGAATCTGGCTTTACCCAGCCAATCTGTTGTCTCGTTTCATGTCCCCTTCACACCACTGCAGCAAACAGCTTGTGTTTCGGTATTATCATTCTGGAAAAACAAGGGTTCGTGACCTTCTTCGATTGCTGAATGTGTAGCGTGGCGGATGAGGGATGTATTTAAATCTTAATGTGTCGGGTCTGAGGGAGGCGGGTGAGAGGGAGGTCGGAGGATATCTGCGTTGTAATGATGCATGGCTGTATGGGGCTGGTGAATTGGCCTGGCTCAGATTGCCAAGTTCTCCCCAGACGCTCTGATTAAAGACTCTTAATCCATCATCAGAGGCGGCCTGAACCGCACAGATGTGCTCAGGGTCAGAGGGCAGTCCGCGATCGGAATCCTACAGCGCTTTGCGTCTTCATCTGTCCCGTACAACAGGCATCAGCCCAGAGTGAGGAGAGAAATATTAGATGTAAGCACCTCATAAATTCTTTGCTAAAGCACCTTTAGACAGAATAGACGTTCAGAACGAATGTAAAAGCTTCCCACGCATAGCTGATTGAAAGAAACATCACTGTAATCTAAAGCAGGGTGACGTACTCGAATGTTGTGTGTGTGTGTGAGGTTATCAGAGACAGAAATGTTGAGTGAAGGTGAGGTCAGTACAGGGATTACTCCTAGATATCCGTCAACAGTCATTTTATGAGTGATCATACCTCCCCCCTTACTAATTAAATAACTCATGCCTATGAATGTAGATGCTGTCAACAAATAAAAAAAAGAAAGCTTACATTGAATACAATGGGCTTTATTCCTGAAACTTTCCTACATATAATATATGAGTACATACAGAGAAATTTCCATTAAAAAACTTTTTTTTTGCTTTTTCAAATTACTTTGTTAAATGAGCTGGAGCAACACAATCTTCAACATTTTGTCATGAGTTAATTTCATTATGTTGTAATGTCATTTCATTTCATAACTAACATGGCAGTGGAATCTGTAGTTCCCCGTTTGCTTTGCATTGGACTGCATTAGGAGCGTAAATGTTGAAATCAAGTGTAATTTAATTTATTTTAAGGAAAGATAAAGACTATCTAGTGTTTAATGTTCAGTTATGATGCAGAATAATTAATATTTTTGAGTTTTAAACTAATTGTGTGGAAATTTTTTCATTAATTTAATTCTTTGTTATACAAAATATTTTTTGAGCGTGCACATAAAATGGACCTTCCCAAAAATTATTTTCTGGGTTCACAAACACTTTGTAGAACTCAGATTTGATAGTTAATATCATTAAATTGATTCAGAATCATTAAAATGTTAATTATTTTACCAAAATAAGAGGGATCATACAAAATTCATGTTATTGTTTATTTATTACTGACCTGAATAAGATATTTCACATAAAAATTTACAAATAGTCCTAAAAGAAAATAATAGCTGAATTTATAAAAATGACCCCGTTTAAAAGTTTACATACACTTGATTCTTAATACTGTTGTTCTTTTGTTCTTACCTAAATGTTGTTTTTTTGTTTAGTGATAGTTGCTCATGAGTGCCTTGTTTGTCCTGAACAGTTCAACTGCCCGCTGTTCTTCAAAAAAATCTTTCAGGTCCCAACAAATTCTTTGTTTTTTCCAGCATTTTTGTGTATTTGAACCCTTTCCAACAATGACTGTATGATTTTGAGATCCATCTTTTCACACTTAGGACAACTGAGGGACTCACATGCAATTATTACAGAAACTCCAAATGCTCACTGATACTCCAGAAGGAAAAACCATGCATTAAGAGCCAGGGGGTGAAAACTTTTGAACAGAACATTTTTTCTTATTTTGCCTACATATCATATTTTTTCATTTAGTACTGCTCTTCAGATGCTACAGAAGATAGTTACATGTTTCCTAGAAGAAAAAATAAGTTAAATTTACCCTGATCTTCAAATTCCAAAGGTTTTCACCCCCTGGCTTTTAATGCATTGTGTTTCCTTCTGAAGCATCAGTGAGCGTTTGAACCTTCTGTAATAGTTGCAAATGAGTCCTTCAGTTGTCCTCGGTGTGATTAGATGGATCTCAAAATCACACAGTCATTGTTGGAAAGGGTTCAAATACACAAAAATGCTGAAAAACAACAGATTTTGTGGGATCTAAAGAACAGCGGACAGTTTAACTGTTCAGGACAAACAAAGTACAAACAACTATTATTAACAAACAAACAAAAAAAAATACAGATGTGGATCATTTAGGTGAGAGTAACTTTTGAACCAGGTCATTTTGTATTAAAATTCAACTATTACTTTCTCTTGAGGACTATATGTAAATCTCTTTTAAGTGAAATATCTTGTTCCGGTCAGTACTAAACAAACGATAATGTGCATTTTGTATGATCCCTCTTATTTTGGTAAAATAATTAACATTTTTAATGATTCTGAAAGGGGGATGCAAACTTTTGACCTCAACTGTATAATATATATATATATATATAAATAAAAATACATACACATATTTAAAACAAAAACTAATAAAAATGACAAAAACTTTAAAAAACTTTAACATTAAAATGAAACCAGAAAATATACAAATAAAATCTCATTTAAAAACTCTGATAATGTCTTATTGATAGTAAAATATCACTGTTACATGTGCAGGAAGTGTCTCAATTCCCTTCTCAGGTTTGGTTCCAGTATATTGCATAAATGCAAAACAGAATAATACGCTCATTTTGCACCAGCTAACATTTTTCATGTTTCACGAATGAGGCCAACTGGATATAATCAAGCGCCTTAACATTTCCAAAAGCAAGAAAGTGATTAATGATGACCCAAACTTTCCTCTTCAGATAGAATGACATAAACTTAACCCTGATTTTGACACATTAACATAATAATTCTTTCCTTACAGTGCTAATCTGAAAGGAGGCTAATAGCTTTATTCCAGTCAATGGCTTTGAATGGGATAGGGATTTTGTTGGAACCTCCAAATGGGATCAGCCTTCCCGGGGTAACACTGTGGCTTTGCTGTAAAAATCCTCCCTTCACCTCAGTATCAGCCCTGCTTACAGTGCTAAGCTGTGTATACATGCGCGTGCATGTATGCGTTTGCGTGCATGTGAATTTGCACAAGGGACGTCAGTCTGCATGTGTTGATTTTTCACACTGAGTTTGCATACTCTGAAACACGTGATTAATCCATTTGTGGTGTGATTGCACACATGTTCCTTTGCTGAGCGCTCTGTAAAGGAGGAGGAACAGAATAAGGGCTGTGCCATCTGTGAGTGATCAGGTCAGAGAGAGATAAAGAGAGAGACGCAGACAGAGACGGCACGAGTGAGTAGAATGCAAATCAGCCCTGCTTGGGAGGAACGAGTCTTTGTGACGGTGTGAGAGAAATGTGCATCTAAACAGTGATTCGGACTCGTGCTCAAGACATATTCACACTAATTCCCAAGGCACTTTCATAAAACACACATGAATCGCTGGTCACATCAGCTGCATTTAGCGTGCACTTGAAATGACTGATTTCAAAGTCAATATGTGCTACATTTGTGCTTGTAAACACACTGGCCCTCTGATCTGCAAATTGCTGGGGAACGTTAAAATATGCAGCACCTTTCACATGCCTGCTTTTTTTTATTAATCTTAATATTTGATGTTGTCAACACTTCTTTTTAAAGCTCTTTTTAAATGAAACATTAGCAGCAGGTTTTTATTTTTAAAGCAACTGCAAAAAATGTCACCCTTTTGATTCTGAGATATATTTTTAATAGCATGTGAAATGAGTAGCTGCACTGCATCTGTTACATCTTGTTTCTTTACAGAATACGGGTTGTATTAAATGTATGTTTTTCCACAAGGTGGACTGGCGTGCATCCACACAGTACTTCAAACAAACAAGAGGGAAAAAAAACCCCTGAAAAAACAATGTCTGTCTTTAGTCTAAACAGAGGATATTGTTTAAAAAGGGTCAAAGAGTACATAATATAAGCAGACCGGTTTGCTTACACCCTCTAGGCTATGGTCTGTCTCTCCTCTGACTGAACGTGCTGGATCAGGCAGTCGCTGGTAATCAGTAAGGGTGTCTAGAGGCATCCAAACGTTCAGCATGTTATCATTAACACAGTTCTCAGTCAGTCAGCACAGTCCCAAAAGACACAACATTCTCTTCACGGAGAAGCGAATGCATTTCCCAGTCACTGGTTGGCTGTTACATTATTGATAAGTCAGAGTGGTTCAGCCGTTCTTCTTACTTAAAGTCAAACAGGTGAAATAATTATCAGCATGTTTACTAGGCTGCCGGTTGCTCAGGTCTTACAAATCTGGAATGCAACCGCGGAATGTTTTTTTTTTAATGAGGACAACACTCAGTCTCATGAGCTTGGTTTCTTTTTGATGGACTTTCAAATACATATTTTAAATCAGCGGTGGATGCGCGTGTTTATTCATGCATCAACCAAAACTTCACCTTCTGTGAAACAAGTGAAGGAGAAACCACCCGAGCCACAACACTGACAGACTTTACGATCGAACACATGCAAAAATGCGCAAATTAAGCTCATATCTCAAAGCATCATGTCATTTTCGTTTCATTTAATTATTATATCAGCTCTGTTTTCAAAACCTGGTGAGCTATTTACCTAGACAGAAGTCACCAGAATTCACTGACATGCTCAATGAAAAAAATATGAGAAATATTATGTGGGATGCTGCATATAAAGGAAGCAGCCTATGTGGACAACAAGGCAGTTCACTAGGATTTGAGACAGAGCTAAAATGTTTCTACTACTAAAATGTTTCTATCTACTAATACTGACACATATTCACTAGAACTTTACTATATATATATATATATATATATATATATATATAAATGATATATATATGCAGTGTCAGTAGTACTCCGTGTACTGTGTGACTGACAGATGGCTCCTTTCT
>JAHKKF010515076.1:0-14659 GCA_019740295.1 Labeo calbasu
TTTTATCATTATAGGGTAGATTTGTACATACACTGACAACACACATTAATGTTCAAACAACATGAAAAAGTGAACTTAGCATCCGATGACCCCTTTAAGGTGATAAATGGTTTCGTTTTGCAAGGTTTTAGAAGGTCTAAGCTGGTTATAGGTGTTTAGTTGGTTTTAGTCAACCACAGTACCAGTTCATGGGACTGAGGTTGACCTGGTAGATCTTCATTATACTGGTTAGAGCTAGACCAGTTTGATCACTTTCCAGTCAGGGGTGCGTTTCCCGTACAACAATGTAAATCGCTGATTAACCTCTATAGTATGAAGCATTGTTGTGGAAACAAACTAGCTAGTGACGACTGTTTCCCTAACACTATTGGGAAATGCAGCTATATTAAACATGGCACCTGATGACTAATTTACTATTTTTTGTTCCATGTCATTTTGCTTTATTTGATGTTTGATTTAACGCGGGTTCCTTCTTACGTCATACTCCGGGGTTCCCGTAGGCATTTAAGCACATGCACACTATTTAAAAACGCCGCTTGCAGAGGAAGCTTAAATATACATAGATTAAAATGCATTTATATTTAGATCAAGTTAAAGATATAGATTGTACTGCATGTTAGCTTGCTTATTGTGCCCAAGAGCATGATTTATTGAGCCCATATATCTTAATAACAAGGAACTATGCTTCTAACCACAGGTCGAGAGATGTAGTTCCAACCACATAAGTTTGTGACGCTGTTTGCAAATGTTTGTTTGAACTGTGGTTTCGGGAAACACTGAATCGTTGAACTATGTTGGTAACAACGGAACTTGCGACCATAGTTGGCTAACGATGCTTTTGGGAAACTCACCCCAGGCTGATTTTAGGCTCAGTGGCTGGGCATAAGAGTGATATCTGTAATAGAGACATTTGTGGTAGGTAAAAATACTCCAGCTTACTCTGATTTTAGATTTTATATTGTATACCAGTACATATATAGTGATTATTCCATTTAGCTTCTCCACTGTGCATCTGATATATAGTCAAATAGGGAGATGTTTTTTTTTTCCAAGGTTTTGAATGAAAATATATCTGGTGGATCCAATTGACCTGTTTGACCACCTTAGGCTGGTACGAGTTTTTTCTTAGCAGGTCTACTGGAATAAGCTAAATAACAGTTAGCGGGCTGCAGTATTAGCACAGGAAACATCTGTTTTGCATTGACTTTGTGATGGGTCAGAGCTTTAGGGTACTACGAACAGCATGATCCTGCATGCAGGATGAATATCTCACCCAGCTTTCTGCACGCTAGCTGCTCTGGAAAGACTGTTGATGCAGGTGCTTGTCAACGAGACAAGAAAAGCACAATCAGGAGCTTTAATCGCAGGCCAGGAGCACTTAAATCTCATGCAACATTATTGTCTTCTCTGCTGCTCGACTGTCTCATCCATTGTGTTTACATCTGCTAATCAGCTGCTCGTTCAAGCTAAGTGTGAAGTTGAAACATCGCACACGTTTCGAGTTAAATAAGATATGCATCTTTCCAATGTGTCATTATGTCAACAGCACGTGCTGTTTACAATCAAGATGAAATGACTTAAAGGAGAAGTCCACTTCCAAAACAAAGTTTCACATATATTTCACTCACCCCCTTGTCATCCAAGATGTTCATGTCTTTCTTTCTTCAGTCATAAAGAAACTGTTTTTTGACGAAAATATTTTTTCTCCATATAATAGACTGATATGGTGCTCCGCGTTTGAACTTCCAAAATGCAGTTTAAATGCAGCTTCAAATGATCCTATCCGAGGGTCTGTCTAGTGAAACGATTGGTTATTTTCATAAAAGTAATACAATTTAAATACTTTTTAATGTCATACGCTCGTCTTGTCTTACTCTGCCTGGACTGTTTTTGTTCTGGTTCATGACAGTTAGTGTATGTCAAAAAACTCCCATCTCATGTTCTCCCTCAGCTTCAAAATCGTCCTGTATCGCTGTTTTACATTTTTTCTTAAGGGTGTTTGATCTTCTTTACATGTTCACTTTGCAAAGGCTGGGTCGGTACTTCTGCAGCGATGTAGGATGATTTTGAAATGGTTTTTGAAAATACGATTGTAGTTTTTCGACATACAGTGTCAGAAAAAAAGGTAAAGTTCTGTCGCTGGAGCAGTACCCTAGGGTACAATGTGAAAAGGTACAAATATGTACTTTCAAAGTACTAAAATGTACCTTTAAGGTACTAATATGTACTGCTTAGGGGTATGTAAGGTACAAAGATGTACCTTTTCACTTTTGTACCTTAGGGTACCGCCCCAGCGACAGAACTGTACCTTTTTTACAGAGAGTGTACCCTAACTTGAGCCAGAATACACAGTGTTTAGGCAGAGTAAGACAAGACGAGCATTTAAGATTAAAAAGTATTTAAATTGTTTTTTTTTTTTTTAATGAAAATAACCAGTCATTTCACTAAATAAGACCCTTCTTCCTCGGCTGGGATCATTTACAACCGCATTTAGGATCGTTTGAAGCCGCATTTAAACTGCATTTTGGAAGTTCAAACTGGGGGCACTATTGCAGTCCATTATATGGAGAATAATCCTGAAATGTTTCCTCAAAATACGTAGTTTCTTTACGACCGAAGAAAAAAAGACATGCACATCTTGGATGACAAGAGGGTGAGTACATTATCTGTAAATCTTTGTTCTGGAAGTAGACTTCTCCTTTAATGTGCTGCTATGAAATTTTCTTTGTTCTTATGAGTGGCTGTGATTTCCAGATTACATCATCTGTCTATCATCACTGTCCTTGAACTTGATTTTTCATCCAAGAAATGTTGTTCCTCTTTCTCTCTGTCTGTTTTTCTCATTCATACACATGTGCACCTATTATGCAAATGCACACACACACACTAAAACTGACATGAGAAACGTCTAACAAAAAATCAGCCTGCCATTTGGTACACATGTGGAAATTCAGACTTTCTTCCATCTGACTTTTGTGTATCAAAAAGAAAATGGATGGGATATTTCAGTTTTTCTAAAAATTGTTTTTGCCGTTTATACACGTACACTCTTAAAAACAAAGGTGCTTCACGATACCATAGAAGAACCTTTAACATCTGAAGAACATTTGTGTTTCACAAAAGGTTCTTTGTGGTGAAAGATTATAAAAAGAAGGAAGAGATGGTTCTTTAAAGAACCTTTCACTGAATGGAACCGAAAATGGTTCTTCCATGGCGTCGCTGTGAAGAACCTTTTAAAGCACCTTTATTTTTAAGAGTGTAAAGGCTGTGTAAAGTGTGAGTGTTCGTGTTAAAAGCAAGCGTTGCTTGATTCTGAAATACTCATTTGTGGATGTTCTTATGATTCTGTGACACTTAAGAATATTAAAATGTCAGAAAAATGATTAGTTCAGCTTTATTCTGTATCTCTAAGGGTTAACTGGGCTTATAGTATTTAAGAACCTGCCTTGACAGCTTACAGTGTCTAGTATTACATGTTTAATGTTCATTAAAAAAAAAGTTAATTACCTCATGACAGCATATCTCAGAAACCACCTACAGACAGATATTCGCCTCCTTTTCAGTGTACATCAGATGTTTGATACTAGAACATGCCACAGTTGTTATTGTTAATGTAATTATTGTGCATTGCCTGTAATTCTTGTACAGTTTTTTTTGTTAATTCACCTTTTTCACTTTTGTTTCCTTCTAGACTGAGGTGGCTAATGAAGTGGTAAGTGTTTGTCTGACAGAATGCATTCAGCACACTTATGAGTGACATTATTTGTTGTTACTAAAGCAGTGCTTTTGTGTATTTGTCCAACAGTGTCCACTTGCCCCAAATTGCACTTGTGAGAAAGGAGAGCGAGGACACATCGGACCCGCTGTAAGTGTCAAACCTTCTTAAAACTCTTTCTGGTCCCTCACACAATGTTTCAACACACCATAGTTTAAAATAAATTCTGTGATTTTGTCTTTCCACCCAATTTTGATAAAAAGAGAACAAACACCCACCAGATTGATCAAAGTGGTCTAACTGGCTGAACATGCAAAAGTTATGGTTAATCATAAAATTAATGGTTCAGCCAAAAATTGAAAGTGCTGTAATTATTCATGCTTATGTCAGAACCTGTTAGCTATTATTTTTGTATTATCTCCACAGCTGTTGTCCATACATCGACAGTTTATAATCATTTCTGTCAATACCCAAAAAGGAGCATAAAGTGGAAAAAAAACAGCGAAAGCACCAGAAAATTAGTCAGACTTCTGGCATTTGATTTTGATGGACAGAACTTTGAATATTGCTGTAAAATAAATAATTCAGATATTAAGAACTATTTGAAGAAAACTTCTCCACTGCTGTTTTAAACTTAAGCCTATTAAAGGAGAAGTCCACTTCCAAAAAAAAAATTCACATATAATGTACTCACCCTCTTGTCATCCAAGATGTTCATGTCTTTCTTTCTTCAGTCGTGAGGAAATTATGTTTTTCGAGGAAAACATTTCAGCATTTTTCTCCATATAATAAAATGCTATGGTGCCCCGAGTTTGAACTTCCAAAATGCAGTTGTAAACGATCTCAGCCGAGAAAGAAGGGTCTGATCTAGTGAAACGATCGGTTATTTTCATAAAAAGAATACAATTTATATACTTTTTAATCTCAAACAGATGTAGGATGATTATGAAATGATTTTTTAAGTTGAGGGAGAAAATACAATTGGATTTTTTCGACATACCCTAACTGTCTTGAACCAGAATAAAAAAAACACAATTAAGAAAAAACACAGAATAAAAAAAAAAAAACACAATTTCTTTACAACTGAAGAAAGAAAGACATGAACATCTTGGATGACAAGGGAGTGAGTACATCATCTGTAAATTGTTGTTCTGGAAGTGGACTTCTCCTTTAAGCCTATTAATTCAAATTAATTTCTTTATTAATGTAAAGAATTTTTAATGTCTAGAAGGGCGGACATTAATATAAATAAATCATTCTACACCCAATAATTAGACCACTTCAACAAATTTTTTTTCATCCTTACACTGTTGAAAGAATGATCTACTGTGTATGTCAGAATCTGTATCATTAGTAAGTTGACACTCTTTCTCTGAGAACCACAGGGTAAAAAGGGTCGTCCGGGTGAAGATGGAAGTCCAGGACCTAAAGGACAAAAGGTCAAAGATATCTTTAATTAACCTTCAGTCTTGATTAACATATGAATTATTTGGGTCGTAACTGTTTTTATCAGTTGAGAAACATTGCAAAGTTGAGGTCAGTTGTGTCCACAGCGGGGATGGAAATGATTGTACAGGAATTTATTTCCTCTCACCTTGATTATTGCAACTCACTTTTTACCTGTTTTAGTAATTCATCCCTCAAACGTTTACAGGTGGTTCAAAATGCTGCTTCTAAGCTTTTAACCAAGTCATCAGAGAGAGCTTACGTAACCCCCATTTTAATTTCTTTACACTGGCTCCCTGTCAAATTTAGAATTTATTTTAAAATTCTTGTGATGGTTTTTAGAGCGTTGCATAGTCATGCCCCTGTGTATATAAAATAGATGTTGCAACCCTATAACTCTAGTAGGAATCTGAGATCCCTGAGATCTGTGGACTCGATGGACATTTTTAAAAAGCAGCTGAAAACTCATTTGTTCAAATTTAATTTGGTCTTTTTTAATTGCGATGTCTATTTTATTCTTCATTTTACAATTTTCTTGTAAAGAACTTTATGACACTTGCTCTTGAAAGGTGCTATAGAAGTAAGTATTACTTGCTTGCTATATTTGTTAAAATATGTTGTACTTCCTGCAGGGAGAGAGTGGATTCAGTGGTCCTCCTGGACGAGATGGGACAGAGGTGAACCTAAAACAACTCTATTATTATAGACATTATCTGCTTGTGTAATGCCTCTTTCTCACAAGGTGTTCTGTATTGATCATTAGGGGAAACCTGGATACAAAGGAGAAAAGGTAAGATGATACATCATAGACTGATTTACAAGTTATCGGTGGTGCTAGCAATGCCATCTCATGGTTAGATTCCCAACTAATGAAACGATCAAACGATCCCAGCTGAGAAAGAAGGGTCTTATCTAGCGAAAAATTAAATACTTTTTAATCTCAAACACTTGTCTTGCCTTGCTCTCCCTGAACTCTGTGTATTCTGACTCAAGACAGTTAGGGTATGTCGAAAAACTCCAATCATAATTTCTGCCTCAACTTCAAAAATCATTTCAAAATCATCCTACATCGCTGCAGAAGTACCGACACAGTCTTTGCAAAATGTGAACATGCAAAGAAGATCAAACACCCGTAACAAAAAAGGTAAAACAACAATATAAGACGATTTTGAAGTTGAGGGAGAACATGAGATGGGAGTTTTTCGACATAACCTAACTGACATGATCTGGAAAAAAACAGTCCAGACAGAGTAGGACAAAGACGAGCATTTGGCATTAAAAAGTTATATAAATTGTATTATTTTTATGAAAATAACCGATCGTTACGCTAGATAAGACCCTTGGCTGGGATTGTTTACAACTGCATTTGTGATCGTTTGAAACCGCAATTGCGTTTTGGAAGTTCAAAATCGGGGCACTATATCAGTCCATTATATGGAGAAAAATGCTGAAATGGTTTCCTCAAAAAACATAAAGACATGAACATCTTGGATGACAAGGGGGTGAGTACGTTATATGCAAATCTTTGTTTTGGAAGTGGACTTCCCCTTTAATGGTGCACTAAATAATTTCTTGTGTCTGCTAGTACTGGCTGATGTTACAAAGATTTCCAACTGTTAATGTAGAACGGTGTAATATAATTTTTAATTAAATGTAATTTTGCCGTATATGATGAATTGCTTAAAACATTACATTTCTGTCACATTGGATAAATGTGTTTGTTAAATGAATTCATTTACTGTATATGTCAGCATGGTGGCAACCATTTATGAAAAATTGTATCTTATCTTTTTGATAAGACTGATAAGACTGTATACTTCATCTCATCTGGGTGTATATCACAGTAAAGAATTTTGTCAAAAGTAATATATTCCAAAAAATGGCTTGTGTGTGTATACAAAGTGGCACTGACTATTAAAAAACGACATTTTTTTAGGGAGGGCGAGGAGAATGTGGGACACCAGGAGTCAAAGGAGACCGAGTGAGTGACACTTTAGATCTACAGTGCAATTCATGCACAAAAACATACTGTATTTTTATTGGACTAAATCGGATTCTCTTAAAGGGTCCGGAGGGTCCTGTTGGTATCAGAGGAAGCCGAGGACTGCAGGTTTGTCTTTAAACATTTGCATTTGTGAAAATGCAAAACAAGCATTTCCTCTTTTTCCATAAGTAGTTACTGTATTCACTCTGTTGTGTTTCTCTACAGGGTGTGCCTGGACCTAATGGAGATATTGGACCTGAAGGCCTACCGGGCAAAAAAGTGGGTTCGATTTAACAACGTCTGCTTTCAAATACAGTAAAGCAGCGTTTTTTTGTTTGTTGTTAGATAGCAGGTGGAAAATTACACTCTTCAAAATAAAGGTTCCAAAAGAAGGTTTTTCCAGTGATGCCATAGAATAACCATTTTGGGTTCCAGCAAATAATCTTTCACTGAACAGTTTTTGAAAAAAAACATCTTAATGATCTTTAATAATCATGAAGAACCTTCTTCCACTTTAAAGAACTTTTTGTGAAATAGGTGTCTCATAAGGGTTAAAGGCACTTCAAGGAACCATCTACCAATAAAGAAGCCATAAGCGTTCTTCTGTGTTCATGTATGATAGAAATATATCTGCAGGCTTAAATCCCATGTATGAGCTTGCAGGGTGCTGCCATGCTAAAAAAATGACTTTAAAAGCATTCCGGGTAAGAATTCATTAAGCTTGTATTGGCTATTTTTTATCAGTTTTGACACTCAAAAGCTCATCTAGTTCTCTGTCAGTGCTGATATGCATCTGTGTGCTACTAAGAAGAACTCAAAACTTAATTATTTTTCTGGAATGTTCTTTTTTCACATACTGATGGCTGCCATCTGAGCTACAGATTAATGTCTGAACTTGCATGCATGTGTCGCAGCACAAATCAGTATTTCTGTCTTTGACAGGTGAAGGTGTTCTGCCTAATGTGTCTGAACACAGTAATTGCAATCTTTACTTTAGTATGTTTGACATGAGCCATGTGTCTTCAAAGACCCCCAGCTGCATCTGCCCAGTGAAAGAAAGCATGCAGACGTGTGCCTATAATAGTCATGAAATGATTTTATAACATCATGGCTATTGTGGGTTTTCCATTTAGCAGATGCTGCTGATATTCAAAGCATTCCCTTAAAGTTAAGTCTTCTGTTTAAAGCAGCATGTGTTTATTTTGGTACCCATATTAACACAGGCTTGATGACAAGCACATCAACTTTATGTTCAGTGAATCTGACTGAATACAGATGTAAGCACTTTGAGTTTTGGGATGCGTTCCATGTAGATGAATCACTATTTAGATGTAAATGTGGTCCATTCACTCTCATGACATGCCAGAAACAATGAGAAATGTCTCAAGATTTAAAAGTTTTTGTTTTTAAAAGCTGACTTTTGTTTAACTGGAGCACTGCGTATTTAGTACAGCTTGTCGGGAGTGAAAGCTGCAAAAGATGTGAGATGTGAGCGCGACGGTCAAACATGTCTGTCTAGCACGTTTACATAGAAAAACAATGGAAAAGTAGCGCAGTGGAATGGAAAAATGTTGTTTAACACATTTAATATCTAAATTTTATTATTAAAGGCACAGTAATCTTTTTACTGTCTTTCTCTGATTGTCATATTAGCAAAATTCAATATCAGTCAACTTCTTTTTCCTATGTATTGATTTATTAGTAAATAAACCAATTTAAATACATATGGATATATTGAATAAAACATGTTTTGTGTGTTTTAAACAGTAACAGTTACCTTGTTTTGCAGTTGTTTACCCTAGTTAGTTTAATTAAATAAAAGAATCTAAGATGCATTCATTAGGGGTTTAAGCGCGTAGCGCAGAAACCCTATTGTAATTGTTAGAATGGCCACGGATCAGCAGTCTTCACATAAAATTGATCATGCAGACCAAACTGTAAGTCGTAGAGACTTGAAACTTGGTGGTGTGTACTACCATCCCTCCGACAACGAGACCCAGACTCGCCCTGTCAGTCGCAAGCTCAATTGCTTAAATTGTTGGAATCCTTGGCTCACGTCGGACAAAATGCATGCCTCAGATTGGATCGTGAGCCTGGTGAGGCTCAGGTATTTTGGATTTTATTTTGAAAAAACCTACTCAGAAAACATGGCCGTCATTGGCTGACAAAATTTGAGCTTAACAGAGACAGATCGTAACAAAACTTGGTGGCCCTGTTCGACTCACAGCTCCAAAGGTCTCAGAGAAATTTGAAAGAAATCAGCCACTGGGGGCAATATTGCATTTTTAAACGTTTGTATGTTGCACCGTTTTTTGCACATCCACATAATCTTCGTATCATATGATAGAGCTCCTCATTCTGGGCAACTTTGCCTCTAGAACCACTGCTGTCAATCAAATCATTTGTTAAGTAACTGAGATGTAAAACACCTACTTTTGCGAAGTAGTTCTAGGTTTTTCGCTCAGTCTGGAAAAAAACACTGCAGTACAATTCTCTGGATTCTCTAGACCAATAATGATAAAAAAAAACCTGAAATGTACCCTTTTGGAAGCTATAACGGGGTCATTTAGAAAAGGGGCCTGTTTAGATTTACCCAAAATCCTATAAAGCCTAAAGGAAAACTCAACACTTCACGAAACCTGCTAAGCACATGCGACAGGTGATCCTAAACAAGCATGCAAAGTTTTAGGGGGATCGGATTTGCCAAAAATGCTTTTTAAACATTGATTTAGGTGGGTATAGCCTTGCTAAATATTATATCTTTTTCCTTATATGCTTAAATGCTTTAAGCGCTTAAACCCCAGTAATTACTGCTTGCAGCTATGTTTTTATTTTATTTCATTTTCTATTTTCTGTATAGACTTATGGTATTCAGTTTATTTGTACAGGTCTAAAAAAAAGTCTTAAATTTGATTTTAAAGGCCTTTAGCAGAGCAGAACGATGACTAGTTCACTTTGAACCATTAATGCTGGTCTAATCGGGTCTATTCAGTGGAGAGCATTGAGTTCCCAAATTATGCTTTAATATTGGATTATTTGGATTGAATTATTGTTCTGAATGGTTCTGCGTTTTCAGGGCGAGAGAGGCTTTCCCGGACCTCCAGGGATACAGGGCGAGACTGGCATTGGGCTTCCTGGACCAAAGGTTGGCTTTTATATTAACCCTGTGAGATCAGGAACCCAATGAATTCTTATCTGTGATCATAACACGTGTGTCTTTTCAATCTGCAGGGTGATATGGGGTTTCAGGGCAGAATGGGTTCTCCCGGGCCTCCTGGGCTGGGTGAGCCAGGCGTACCGGTAAAGATATGCAAGTGATCATGCTCAATAGAGGTTTTAGCCACAATGAAGTCGTTGTATTAACTTCTACAATTATGTTTACTCTGAAGGGACCACAGGGGCCGCAGGGTGTACCAGGAGAGAAGGGCCCTCCAGGAGAGGGTTTACCAGGACCAAAGGTAACATGTCATTGGTTACAGATAATTATTTTCAGAATGCAGTGTGCAGAGTCACATCAAGGTTAAGAAGAGGTTTAATATGTTTTTTACTCCAGTTGTGTCTTGTGTGCATGGTTTATATCAAAGAACCTTTGAAATGTCTGAATTTTGTGATCTTTGACCTCAGTTAATGTTCTGTGTGATCACCAGGATAAACAGCCACCAAAAAAATATCTGAAAGTGGGGTGGCAATGCATGGTATAAATTTTATAGTTTAAATTACTTTTACAGGGAGAGAGAGGTCTGGAGGGGCCAAAAGGACCTAGAGGACCAGTAGGTCCTGGCATTAGAGGAGACAAGGTAAAACATTCAGATTGATTGAACGAAATTTGATTTTTATGTGAACTTTTCCTTTAATCCTTTTCTTTTTCGAGCTCATATCTTATAAGTAGGTTGATTGTACCCTAAAGCTGCTCTATACTAGAGATTTAGTTTTCT
This sequence comes from Labeo calbasu, assembly GCA_019740295.1. Taxonomy (NCBI): domain Eukaryota; kingdom Metazoa; phylum Chordata; class Actinopteri; order Cypriniformes; family Cyprinidae; genus Labeo; species Labeo calbasu. Next base: position 11,081 of record JAHKKF010515076.1, read on the forward strand.
TCAAAAACTTTTTTAGAAGCTCTGAAAAGTTTCTGGTGTAACTATTTGCATTATTAAACCCTTCTCTGTGGCTTTTGAAGTATCATGTCACAGCCTGCAGTGCAATCAGTACTCAGCCCGTGGCCTAGACATATATGAATATCAATGTTGTATCTGCACACTACAAATTATTTTAATAACTAGATTGTATGTGAGCTGACAGATTTGCTTATTCTTGACTCTGTAATTTCTGTATTTCTGTTTATTCTCTTAAGGGTAATTTTGGTCCTCCTGGTCTTCCAGGACCGGTGGGGTTTCCTGGAGTAGGGATCCAAGGAGAGAAGGTACTGATAAACCTATGACGTGAGCATGACTTAAAAATGTACTGTACATCTATGCATTTTTGGATATGCTTGTTTTAGGGTGTGGAAGGGTCACGTGGACCCCCGGGAAGCAGAGGCCCACCGGGTGAGGGCTACCCTGGACCAAAGGCAAGAGCTTCCCATCATGCTATAAACACTGTCAGAACTTCAAATAGTAAAAGGGTTGAATAAATGTTATTTGATGACTTATGAAGTCATTTGTATGTTTACAAATGTGCTCTTGAAGGGCGATCAAGGTTTACCAGGTGAGATCGGTGCACCAGGAGAGAGAGGAGCAGGAGAACCAGGAGCTAAAGTAAGTCTTTACTTCACTTTACTCTTAATGTAATGTCAACAAGAAATTAGAGTTCACTTTTCTGACTTTCTTAATTCAGTTTTGCTCTTTTGTACAATTAATTAATTTTTCAGAGAGAAAACTTGTCTTTTATCAAAATGTATTTTTTATGATCCAATCAAGTCCTCCTTTCTCTTTACTTTTTTTCTGTTATTTAGCTAAAATAAAATTAAATATACATTTTAGATAAAAAGCTTGTTGAAGTAAGTTTAAGTTTAAGGACTAAGCGCACACAAAGCTTGCCACAGCGCATTGGCAGATATAATAATTATGAATGTGTCTAGTGCTTTTCTTTGTTTTTAGTTTAAGAGAAGTGGTCGATACTGACTTGTCCTCTCCGTGGTAGTGATGTGCCGGTATGCACATTTCATACAGATTACATAATCAGAGAATATTCTTTCTATTTGAATTGGTTCATTTGAAAGTAGACATTTAACTCTCTATAGATATATTTTTCGTGTCTGTAAGGCCTATCCACAGAGTTTCAAAGTTTCACGTTCAAGTTCACAGAGACGGCAGAAAGCGCATCCTGTTTACTTTCATTATTTTACAAAAGCGCAACATTTTGTTGTTATTGTGAGTGCAAATAACCGTAGTCTTTACAGATTTGAAAGATGTATGACTTTTATCTCTTTGACCAAAAATGACAGAGCAATTGAACGCACCGGCCCCTCCATCTATCACTCGGCCTTCTCTCTCCGCACAGACACTTGAATAGCACACAATTTTCTAGGTTAACATTAGATTGAGCGGCCCTGTAAAGTTGCTACTACTTGCATATTTTAGATGATATACTTTTATTACCACTTAGACCAACCGTTAACGATCTCTCCATTACGGACTGCGTGACTTTGCCACTTCCTGTTGATTTTTTAATTTTTTTTTCTCATGCGATTTAAGCAACTAATACAGTTTTGGTCGACCAAGCCTCTTCTCGTCAACTAACAGTTAGTCGACTATTAGGGGGCAGCCCTAATATAAAAACTAAAACTGAAATAAAAACAAAATAAATTAAATTATTTAAAAAGAAAAACATAACTAATAAAAATGAAATAAAACATAACAAAATTACACAATAGCATAACATTATCAAAAATTTAACTAAAATTAAAATGAAAACAGATAATAAAGATTAATAGCTAATTCTAGATATGAATAAAAATATAATAGTATATAAAAAATGTAAAAAAAAAAAAATACATGTGCAATACATTCTTTCTGATGAAGCTTCTTGATCACAGTAGTTTTACTTGTTAAAATAGCTAAGCAACCCACTTAAGACACCAGGTCATAGAAACATAAGGTTGTTAGTTTAATTTTTGGAGCAGGTCTTTTTGCTCATCTACTGTACCAACTCTAACCAGCTTGATTAAGATTGTCTACTAGATTGAAAACTAGACACATCAGCTGTTAACCCAGCTGAACATCCCTCTTGTTCAGATTAGACAAACTTGTACTAGATAGTAATCAATGTCAATCTTAGACCTGCTAGAAACCATATAAAGCTAGCCCCACTTTTTTATATAATTTGAATGACTAATATTTGAATTATTGTGTGAAGGGGGAACCTGGTTCTCCAGGGTTATCAGGATTACCAGGTTTACCAGGAGAGGATGGAGCTCCAGGACAGAAGGTAGCAGTTACACATTAATCTCTTGAATTATTTTAGTCATTTTAGCTAGCATCAACACCTCAGAAAGGTCACATACATTCATCACTCTGTGTATTTCAGGGAGAACCAGGAGCTCCTGGGTTGAGGGGCACTGAAGGAGCACCAGGAGTGGGCATCCAGGGTGAAAAAGTATCTCTTTCACTTTTGTCACGTTTTCTCTCATGTTTACCTTTCTAAAATCATCTTAAAGATGATTTTTCAGTTTTCATTTTTTTCAAATGAAAACTGAAGTTTTTATGGTGAGAGTTAAATACATGTCAATCTTCAAACTCCCTGTTTCAATGCGTTCTTTAACTGCGAACACCAACTTGATGCTTATTGATGTAGTGTTTTGCTGATGTGATGTTGTTTAGGGTGATCAGGGTCAGCGGGGAATCCGTGGGTTAGCAGGGCCACCAGGAATAGCTGGACCCTCAGGGTCAAAGGTGAATGCCTAGTTCTTATTGGTGAATCTGGAATATGTTGTCTTTTGCTACATAAACATTATATAAAATGTCCTTCTGTTCTTTATTTATCTTTGTAGGGAGAGCCTGGCACCCCTGGGAGACTGGGATTGCCTGGATTACCAGGACGTGCTATAACAGGACCAAAAGTAAAAACTTTTCTATTGCGAACTGGAAATATTCCAAGTCTTTGGTATTTGCAATATGAACAGGGTTCCCACAGGTCCTTGAAAATTTGTGAATCTCAAAAAAAAATTTCAAGGCCCTGGAAAGTTTTTAAAAATAAACATACATAGATACAGGTCCTTGAAAGTGCTTGAATTTATTTTATGCAAGAAGTATTAGTATTGTTATTTTGCCAACACTTTGTGGCCTATGAATACTAGCTTGCTTGATTTATGTTTGTTACGCGCATTTACGCGTAAGACCTCTGTCATATGTGACCCTGGACCACAAAACCAGTCATAAGGGTTAATTTTTTGAAATTGAGATTTATACATCATGCATCTGAAAGTTGAATAAATAAGCTTTCAGTTGATGAATGTTTGTTAGAATAGGACAATAGTTGGCCAAAATGCAACTATTTGAAAATGTTTGAGAAAATCGCTTTTAAAGTTGTCCAAATGAAGTTCTTAACAATGCATATTGCTAATCAAAAATTACGTTTTTATATATTTACGTTAGGAAATTTACTAAATATCTTTATGGAACATGATCTTTTCTTAAAGGAGAAGTCCACTTCCAGAACAACAATTTACAGATAATGTA
>JAHKKF010515078.1:1927-15259 GCA_019740295.1 Labeo calbasu
CTTAAGCATGATGAGCATGTTTTTTTAATTCCGAATCCTATTTTTTATTTTATTTTATTTTATTTTATTTTATTTTATTTTATTTTATTTTATTTTATCCAGATGTTCATTAGCCTTCAATGCTGTAAAGCTAATAAAACTTAAGTATGATGAGCATGTTTTTTTTTTTTTTTAATTCCGAATCCTATTTTTTTATTTTATTTTATTTTTTTTATGTATTTATTTTTTTTAATGTTATTTATCCAAATGTTCATTAGCCTTCAATGCTGTAAGGTTGATAAAACTTAAGCATGATGAGCAGGGTGTTTTTTTTTTTTTAATTTAAACATTCCAAATCCTGTTTTTATTTGATGTTATTTTATTTATCCAAATGTTCATTAGCTTTCAATGCTGTAAGGTTGATAAAACTTAAGCATGATGAGCAAGGTTTTTTTTATTTAAACATTCCAAATCCTGTTTTTATTTTATTTTATTTTATTTATCCAAATGTTCATTAGCCTTCAATGATGTAAGGTTGATAAAACTTTTTTTTTTTATTTAAACATTCCAAATCCTGTTTTTATTTTATTTTATTATTTATTTTATTTTGTTTTGTTAATAAAACTTGATGACCATGTTTTTTTTTCCAAATCCTATTTTTATTTTATTTTATTTTATTTTATTTTATTTTATTTTATTTTATTTTATTTTATTTTATTTTATGTAGATGTTCATGAGCCTTCAATGTTGTAAAGTTAATAAAACTTGATGACAATGTTTATTTTATTTTATTTTATTTCATTTCATTTTATTTTATTTTATTTTATTTTATTCAGGTGTTCATTAGCCTTCAATGCTGTAAGGTTGATAAAAAACTTCAGCAGGATGAGCATGTTTCTTTATTATCATTCTGAATGCATTATTTTATTTTATTTATAAATAAATTAATAAACTTAAATTTTTATTTTATTTTATTTTATTTTATTTTATTTTATTTTATTTTATTTTATTTTATTTTATTTTATTTTAACCACTCAGATTGATTCAGTGAGTGTTTTCATTGCAGGATTTAAACCAGTAACTCCTAAAGCTGTGAGTACTTTTGAACCATTTGTGTAACCACGATTCAGCAATGCAGAAAACACTGGCATATGCCTCTTTTTTTGTCATTTCCATGGAAATCTATGAATGAGACTCTAGAATTAGAATTATAATACATAGGCTTTCTTCAGTGGCATTAATTCGATAAGACAGCGGCAGGCGGACTTTATGTAACCTTTCGTCACTAATGCAAACATCTTAATTACACGAGCGTATGAGTGCGAGTAAGATTTCCTTTTAGTAGTTTTCTTTTTTCCTCACACAGGCTACATGTATATGAAGAGCAGATGTTTGTCTAATAAAGGGCTGAGCACAAATACTAGTTTCTCTAATTCTCTTTCGCTCTCTATTATATCTCTGGCTTTTCTCTATTCTCAGCAATAACACAGAGCGGCAGAATTAATTAGGCTTGGCACGAAATGCTCCATTCCAATAAATCACTCCATTATCTCGCAGCGCTCCGTAAAAACAGCCTCTCATTTCCTGCGCGCGAGGCAAGGTCGTGTTTTAACCCTCGTTCTGTCTGGCCGTGTATTCCACGTTGTCTAAAGCTGTGTCTTTGTCACCCAAAAGGGACAACTTCCTGTTCAAAAAGCGACCCCGCGTCCCTTAGCGGATTGCAAACCCTCTAGTAGCGGTTTGACGCCGCAGTGGATGAAAATACGGAAAGGTTGAATGGATTTATCATAGGGCTGTCTGTTTTTTTTTTTGTTTTTTTTTAGAGCAGGCTGATGATGGACGCCAGGATTTCCAAAAAGGGGCCGTTTATAGCACCTGCGACCCATCACTGTGACAACCGGGGCTTTTTGTGTGAAGATGGTGTGTGTACATACATTAAACGGGCCAGGTGCCGCCACTACCCCACCTGCAAAGCAATGAAAGAAAAGCGAGACCCGGCGAATGAGAAGCGTAATAGATCATGCTCCGTTCAGACCGCTGGGACGGATGGGTATGATTTATAGATGCTCCAAAAAATGGGTCAGGATGTATTTCTCTCTGACTCTCCCACTCGAAGAACCGGGGGCTTAAGAGCTTTGTCTTTCTTGGACGGCTGGACAAACATATTTAGCTGAAAAGCTTTTGGAGACGAGAGGCGTGCAGATCCAGACGTTGAGTTTGGTGCAGGAGCTGCGGGGCTCGAGCGCGGGGGTGTCGGAGGGCTTAGAGTCGGCTTTGAGATGAGTCCAGTCAGATGCTTATGCCGTTGTAGCTGTTGTTTTAGTCTCATATGGCTCTCGGAACGATTGTGGTGGCTAATTCTTGTACTTGACGGTGGAGCTAAGAGGTGTTTTTAAATGACCAAGATTGACTATGATAACTGAAAAAGAGTGGTAGTGTTACTAACTTTTTATTTTATTTAGTGGTGGTTATAGGCAATAATCAAGCAGCAATCAAGAAAGTCTCTCTCACAGTTAAGTTTATGAAGTTGGAGTTATTTGTTTGAATGATTAATTTCAGTGAAATTCAAATCACTGATTTGTTCATCACACATTAGTATTAACAGACCCTCAATGGTATTTTGCTTTTTTCATATGAAAAAAAATTAGTCTTTTTGTTTTTGTTTTTTTGCCACTTTAATTTAAGAGTTTAATTGCAAAAACACAGAACTTTTCACACATAATTTTTAACAGTTTTCAAAAATCATGTTTTTTCATTGTGTGTTCCAATTAATCTCAATCAAACTGCAGTTGGTTTTTTTGATTAGGTAAAAATACAGCTAACACATAACACATGTGTTTTTGCAAATAAACTCTTCAACATTTTTGATTTATATTTAGTCTTAGATTTGCTTATTCATTCCTTATATTTACTGTTATTGTTATTTTGTATGTCATTTGTTGTTTACATTTTATTTTTTATATTTTTATTGAATATTTCATCATTAATTATGAATTTGTTTTTTTTAGATTCCGCCCCATTTAATTGCAATTGTAATTAATTACTTAAATATTTTTAAATATAATTTTTTTGCAAATGCTAATTTTTCCTATATTTACATTTTTCATCATCAAACATTGACTTTATAGTACTTTTGGCATTTTAAACTTTTTAGTGCATAAAAAAAAAACATATGCATAATCCCTGGGTAGCTAAAAAAATATCAAAAAATCATTACTTAATTAATTATATAGATTAATCAGATGTCATATGTCTGTTCTCAGAGTGTCTAAAAAATTGAAATATTGTAATCAATAAATAAATAATTGAAGTCAAAAGTTTACACCCCCCCTTTCAGAATCTGCAAAATGTTAATTATTTTACCAAAAACAGAGATCATACAAAATGCATGTTATTTTATATTTAGTACTAACTTGAATGTGATATTTCACATAAAGTATGTTTACATATAGTCCACAAGAGGAAATAAGTTGAATTTATAAAAATGACCCTGTTCAAAAGTTTACATCCCCTTGTTTCTTAGTACTGTGTTCTTACCTGAATGATCCACAGCTAAGCTGTGTGTGTTTTTTTTGTTTGTTTTTTTTTGTTTAGTGATATTTGTTCATGAGTCCCTTGTTTGTCCTGAACAGTTAAACTGCCCACTGTTCTTCATAAAAATCCTTCAGGTCCCACAAATTCTTTGTTTTTCCAGCATTTTTGTGTATTTGAACCCTTTCCAAAATGACTATGATTTTGAGATCCATTGTTTCACACTGAGGACAACTGAGGGACTCATACGCAACTATTACAGAAGGTTCAAACGCTCACTGATGCTTAGAAGGAAAAACCATGCATTAAGAGCTAGGGGTGAAAACTTTTTGAATTTGAAGATCAGGGTAAATTTAACTTATTTTATCTTCTGGGAAACGTGTAAGTATCTTCTGTAGCCTCTGAAAGGCAGTACTAAATGAGAAAATATGATTCAGTAAGAAAAATTAACACATCTCCATTCTGTTCAAAAGTTTTCACCCCCCGGCTCTTAATGCGTCGTTTTTCCTTCTGAAGGATCAGTGAGTGTTTGAACCTTCTGTAATAGTTGCTTATGAGTCCCTCAGTTGTCCTGGGTGTGAAAAGATTATTCAGTCATTGTTGGAAGGGATTTTTCTGAAGAACAGCGGGTAGTTTAACTGTTCAGAACAAACAAGGGACTCATGAACAACTATCACTAAACCAAAACAAAAACACAGCTGTGGATCATTCAGGTAGCAACACAGTATTAAGAATCAAGTGTATGTAAACTCATTTTTATAAACTGAACTATTATTTTCTCTTGTAGACTATATGTAATCATCTTTTATGTGAAATATCTTATTCAGGTCAGTACTAAACAATAACATACATTTTGTATAATCCCTTATTTTGGTAAAATAATTAACATTTTGCAGATTCTAAAAGGGGGATGTAAACTTTTTGACCTCGACTGTAACTGTATTTAACAATGTGTTTATGTACATTAGTTGCAAATGTGCTTGCAAAAAAGTTCTCCAGCAGGTCCCAGGGTATGTAAACCTGCGTTGTTCGCTTCTCAGCTTCCCAATGGGGAATGAGTCTCAAGGTTTTGACCTTCTGCATACTAAAGTTATCCATCCCGTAATGCAAAACCCATGATGCATTAATAGGATCTGAGCCACATTATTAAAAGCGGTCAATAGGCCTCAACGCCTGTTGCACGTTTCCTTGACAGAAATATCTTGTTCTACAGTGGCTGACATCGGCTTTCCTCTGAACATATTTCTCTATAAGCGTTTCTCGCGCTAAGGTTGTCCGTCACAGCGGGAGTGAGGCATTCACATTATCGAAGGGGAGAGACAGGGAGCTAAGAGGTGGGCGAGACGTCTGGGTCCCCCTGTGGCGCTGGGTAGGAGGTAGAAGAGAAGACTAGGAAAGCTTGAGTATTACATAAATGTTGTATGAGGGTTACTGAGTCACTCTGAAGAAGAAGCGTGTGGGTTGACTTGGCAGCAGCAGGACGTCAGCAGGCACAATAGCCTGCTTCGAACAGGCACATTTTAGCAGGCTGCGTTAGCATGCTTCAGTGAGCGCACTTGACTTCCTGCTCCCAAGACACCGTGCCCCTCGCTTCCCAACCCCATCCGTCCTTCTGTGCCTCGCTGTTTCTCACGTTCTAGTGCATATTGCACGGATTTCCACAAGCTACTGTGAAACTGCAGCCAGGAGACAAGCGAATCATAATTTGAAGCGGTTTGATACCCCTGCCAAGACAAAACCTCTTAAACCAGCCTAAACTGGTTTGCTGGTCTTAACGGACTAATGCCAGTTTAGCTGGTTCTCCCAGCCCGACAAGTGCTAAAAGAGCAGATAAGGGGACAGGACTTTCATTTTTTGGGAACATTTTTAAGGCTGATGTGAGAAATATATAGGGGCGGTTCCTCTGAGGAGGCAAGGGATACAGTGTCTCCTCCAAAAATTGAGTGAGAAAAAAATTAGTAGTACAAAACAACACATATATTTCAAAATATGACATAAAAAAGTGTATAAATAACAACATTGTCCAAGTTACAGCGGGACTCCGTGTCTCTCTCGCCTCCGCGAGTTTGGTGGGGGGTAACTGAGAATGAATAGAGAAAAGGCAATGCCTCTATTGCAGTATGATTGGATATGACTGCTTATGATCAGCTGTGATTGGTTCATGTGATAAATCTTGTGCGAATCAGTCTGAATGAACAATATAATGGCATTGACTCACACTTAGATATAATCACTTGGTTACGTCAAATAAGACTTGTAATGACATGAAAACATGATCTGTGAGAGTTTTTAGTGAGTAAAGTAAATCTGTGTCGGTGACCAATATTTACCGAGCTTTAATAACTGATTATCTGAAAAATTCAATAATAGGTAAAAGTTAACTATTAAGAAGAATAGCTGAACATAAGTTCACAAATAAAACATATTGTTTAAATTGTTACTGCCTTGAGTTATTATTTTGGTATAAATGTAAAATGCTTAAAAACATTATCTTGATGAGATTAATACTTGGCTTTAATAAACTGAATTTTGATACATTGTTAATGTAAAAAAAAAAGAAAAAAAATGTGTATATATATATATATATATATATATATATATAGTATAATTAATGTTTATTTAACCAAAAAAAAAAAAAAGACTGAATAAATTTGCATTTTATTTATTTATTTACTTATTTTTTATGTACAGTATGTATGTATTTATTTATTTTTATTTATTTATTTATTTATTTATTTTTTTTAAGATACCTGGGAATCAGAGTAGGAAACATGGAAGTCTTTTCCTTTTATCAACATTTAGGCCCTAGAGTCTTACAGTCTGTTTATTTGAATGTTGTTATCGGCATCAGATCTACCAGTACTTCGCCATCTTCCGACAACTGTAAGTGGAAGATGTCAAACAGTTTTTATTTAAATGAACAATATACCTAGTCAAGCGACATGGCAGTGTGTTTTAGATCGAGTGATTGGTTTCCTGAAGGCTGGAGTGCTGGTTTAGTTGACAAATGGCTGACTGGAAAGCCAAACGTTTGGTCTTGCATGAGTCCATAAGTGGAAAACATAACAAACCAAAAGGGCAATGTAATCAGTCGGAGGTCAAGAGCCTGGTAGAGGGGAACGGGTTTCTAGTCACAACAGAGCTACGAATTGCGCCGCTGTCACGCAGAGAAAAACTGCGAAAACAGCTTCCCTCATTCTGATTTTTCCCACCAGGGCTCAAGAGCCTCGCAGTAACAATTAGGCCGTCATAACATCTCCCGTCATGAACAAAAATCTCCAGACTGCTCTGGGATACCAGATGGCTCAAGAATTTTGTGTTAGGAGAACAAAGAAGTTTTGTAGTACGGCACAACACAAACCAAGACGGAAATGGAGACACTGGCACACTGACAGTCCAGCCGGACAATTCAGGCGGCAGATCGCTGTCTGCACTGTCTGGTTGTTGTGATACTTTATTCAGAATTAATTTGTAATAAATTTTAAGTTTGGCTTTCAGACTCAAAAAGAACAACAAAAGAGCATAAAAAACAGTTATATGAGTGTTTAAAAGAATAGTTCACTATTCATTTCAAAAAGAAAAATTTTCTGAAAATGGCAAATCTAAGGCTATCCATCCTCTGCAGTGAATGGGTGCCGTCAGAGTCCAAACAGCTGATAAAAAACATCACAGTACTTAACAAGTAATCCACACAGCTTCAGTCCGTCAATTAACATCTTGTGAAGTGAAAAGCGGCATGTTTGCACAAACAGACCCATCAATAAGGACTTTTAACGTTAAACCATCACTTCTGGTGAAAATAAGAGTCCATAATTTATAATAACGCTTCTTCCATTGAAAAAGTCCATCCCGTTGTTTCCTCTCACATCAAAATCCGCTGACATATTTGTCTAAAACTGTTTCAGATGGTTTTTACTTGTAAACAGTGCCTCGTCTGTGCGTATTTTACTCCTGATTTCACTCCAAGATAACTTTTTCACTGGAGAAACCAATATTATGTATAGAGCACTCATATTTTAGAGGTTTGAAGTTAAAAATGTCTTAATAATTGATTTTTTTTTTTAAAGCAAACTTCACAAGGAGTGGTGTGGATTACTTGTGAATTATTGTGATGTTTTGAAGAAATGTAGCATTACATCACTTGCTCACCAGTGGACCCTTTGCAGTGAATGGGTGCCGTCAGAATGAGAATCCAAACATCTGATAAGAACATCACAATAATCCACACCACTCCAGTCCATCAGTTAACATCTTGTGAAGTGAAAAGCTGCATGTTTGCATGAAACCGATCCATCAATAAGGAGTTTTAACATTAAACCATCACTTCTGGTGAAAATAAGAAGTCTTAATGTATGCTTCCTCCAGTGATAAAGTCCATCCCATTGTTTTTTTTCACATCAAAATCCGCTGAATTATTAATCTAGAACTGTTTTAGACAGTTTAGACTTTAAACGGTGCTTGATCTGTGCATATTTCTCTCCAGATTCAAGATGACTTTTTCACTGGAGAAACCAATATTATGTATAGAACACTCATATTTTAGAGGTTTGATGTTAAAAAATGTCTTAATGATTGTTTTTTTTTAATGCAAACACAGCTTTTCACTTCACAAGGAGTGGTGTGGATTACTTGTGAATTATTGTGATGTTTTGGAGAAATGTAGCGTTACGTCACTTGCTCACCAGTGGATCCTCTACAGTGAATGGGTGCCGTCAGAATGAGAGTCTAAACAGCTGATAAAAACATCACAGTAATTCATAAGTAATCCACATGGCTCCAGTCCATCAGTTAACATCTTATGAAGTGAAAAGCTGTGTGTTTGCAAGAAACAGACCCATCAATAAGGAGTTTTAACATTAAACCATCACTTCTGGTGAAAGTAAGAGTCCCTAATTTATAATAACGCTTCTTCTAAACAGTTTATCTAGAACTGTTTTAGACAGTTTAGACTTCTAAACAGTGCTTGATCTGTGCATATTTCTCTCCTGATTCAAACAAGATGACTTTTTCAGTGAAGAAACCAATATTATGTATAGAGCACTCATATTGTAGAGGTTTGATGTTAAAAAATGTCTTAAGGATTGCTCCTTGTGATGCTTTTCACTTCACAAGGAGTGGTGTGGATTACTTGTGAATTATTGTGATGTTTTGGAGAAATACATCACATGCTCACCAGCAGATCCTCTGCAGTGAATGGGTGCCGTCAGAATGAGAGTCCAAACAGCTGATAAAAACATCACAATAATTAATAATGTTTGCATAAAAATAATCAATCATTAAGACATTTAACTTCAAACCTCTAAAATATGAGTGCTCTATAAATAATATTGGTTTCTCCAGTGAAGAAGTCATCTTGGAGTGAAATCAGGAGTAAAATATGCACAGGATCAAGCACCGTTTTCAAGTAAAAACTGACTAAAACAGTTCTAGAGAAATATGTCAGTGGATTTTGATGTGGACTTTTTCACTGGAAGAAGCGTTATTATAAATTAAAGACTCTATATTTTCACCAGAAGTGATGGTTTAACGTTAAATCTCCTTATTGATGGGTCTGTTTCTTGCAAACATGCAGCTTTTCACTTCATAAGTTGTTAATTGATGGACTGGAGTGGCGTGGATTACTTGTGGATTATTGAGATGTTTTTATCAGCTGTTTGGACACTCATTCTGACGGCACCCATTCACTGCAGAGGATCCATTAGTGAGCAAGTGATGCTAAATTTCTCCAAATCTGTTCCGATGAAGAAACAAACTCATCCACATCTTGGATGCCCTAAGGGTGAGTACATTTTTGGCTAAACTATTCCTTGAATGAATTTTAAGATTGAGCTTTCAAGCTCCAAAAAGAACAAAAAAAGCATAAAAAAGTACACTTAAAGCAATTAAATTGTATGAGTTGCTCAATATTTTAAATTAAAGACAATTAACATGCAATTATGTAGAAGAAAATCAAAATCTAAAGTTCTGCTAACTTAATCTTGAAGTTTATTAAGTTTATAAAGAATTCTACTTACTAATTAGGTTTTACGGCGTGCACTATATTTCATTTTCTGGCTGAAATTTAAGTTGTTTTACTGAAAATCTTCCCTTCCGCCGCAGCACCCAAATGTCATTTGAGTTCACGGGTAACTTGCCAATTCAGGATGCATTGCGCCAGGTGTTTAACACAAGCTATTTCTTGGGAAATATGGATAAGAACTTGCTTGGTTTGCAGTTTGAGTACCACACAACTTGTTCTCGTATGTAATGCTCTAGACGCTTTGAGCTTCAAGACATAGAGATATAGTGTACAATCACTTCTTCATCTGCTGGAACGCTTGTTCGGCTGTTTTTAGGCTTTCTCTGTGTTCTAGTGTTTTATTGGAGAAGCTTCAGTGAACCTTGTTGTCGTCTCTCTCCTCTGGGGGTTTAGTTTAGCTGTGTAGCTGTGGGTAATGGAGTGAACTTGCGCACAGTACTGGTTCAGCTAAACACCCAATGATTCCAGTGGGCACAATAGCTGAAGGGATTACAACTAGAAAAGTGCTGTTGACAAAAGCTGAAAGCTGTTTTCTGTTTATGGTCTCCTCAAGTGAAAAAGGGACCCAGGTTATTCGCTCCCAAGTCAATCTGTTGACTTACCCAGCCGTTGGGTATTTCACAGCAGGTCTGTCAAAAGCTCAGTTAGGGCCCGACATATATAAAGACCCAGAGGTTCTCTTTCCCTCTTTTTTTTTTCTTCCCCTATAGGTCATTTTCCCATTGGCTTATCATTTTTCAGAGTGTTCAGCAGTAAACCTCGCCAAACCATATATGAAATGGAATTACTTTTCAGACATTAATTTTGAATCACCTGGCATTGTGTTTCTGGAGGCGCGCTATTAAATTGACAGTTTTAGACAGACCTTTATTACAAAATAGCATGGTTATTTGTCCCATGGTAATGCCGTGGTATATCAGTTGCTTTTCAAGAGCAGGAAAACACAGATGTCACCTATAATTGGGAAAATGTATACTAAAATGTTCACTAAGCAGTTGCAAGTTTAAGCACAAAAAATCATTTATTTATCTATCTATCTATCTATCTATCTATCTATCTATCTATCTATCTATCTATCTATCTATCTATCTATCTATCTATCTATCTATCTATTAATTAATTAATTTGTTTATTTATTATTGACTTTTTAAGAAAATGTTTTTATGTATTTATTTTTTACATTTTTTTTTTTAATTTAATTTAATTTTTGATAAAATACGAACCACATGCCAAGAGTTATAGCTTATTTACTGACTCATAACATTTATATTATGTTTAAATATTAAAATATACTAAGAGTGACATTATTTATTTAACTTTGATATATTTATTTACTAATCACTAATACTCATTTAGTTTGCTTGTTCAAGGTTTTGTGAATTTTAATGGTAGTCTACTAAAAATTGGGGAAAAAATTACAAAAAGGATCACTGAAGTGTTTAAGCACATACAAAGTCATTTATTTATTTATTTGTCTATTTATAATTGAATCAGTTAATTAATTTGTCTATTTTCATTAATTACCGACTTGTGTTTATTTTATTTTATTTTTGATTAAATACTGAACCACATACCGAGAGTCATAGCTTATTTATTTGTAACTTTTGTTTTATTTTTTTATGTGCCAGGAGTTATATTATTTATTTGTTTAACTTTACCTAACTATGTTTTACTTAGTAATTACTAATATTCATTTAGTTTGCTTATTCATTTATTTATAGTTTTGCTTATTTATTTATCTAAAAAAATAAATATATAAATATATACTTTAAAAAAATCACTACTAATATGTTAAAGCATATACAAAGAGTAATTTATTTATCTATTTATCTCTTTATTTACTAATTAATTAATTAATTAATTAGGTTTTTTTAATTTATTTACGAGCGACTTGTTTGTACTTCATTTTTTTAATTTTATTTTATTTTTAATAAAATACTGAACCACACACCAAGAGTCATAGCTTATTTACTTGTAACTTTTTTTTTATTATTTTTAATACTATTTAATTATTGATTTATTTTTAATTTATTATTTATTTACTTTTATATATTTACTTACTAATTACTAATATGCATTTAGTTTGCTTATTATTGCTTATATAGGAAAATATATACTAAAATGTTCACAAAAGTGTTTAATCAATTTAAAGTCATTAATTTATCTGTTAATTATTTTTTTTTAATTGTTGACTTTTTAATTTAATTTAATTTAATTTTACTTTTAATGAAATACTGAACCACATACCAAGAGTCATATCTTTTAACTTGTAATTATTTTATTTTTAATGTTGAAATATTGAAACATACCAAGAGTGATATTATTTATTTAACTTTTATATATTTACTTACTAATTATTAATATTCATTTAGTTTGATTATTCAAGGTCTTGTGAATTTTTGTGGTAGTCTACTACTTCTACTACTAAAAAAAATGATGCATGTTGCATTACAGTATAATTAACTTATTTATTTATTAAACATTGCCACTGCAGTGTTAAAGACTGTTGGACTTACAGACTTATCTATAATCTATGATGTTATCTGTTATTTGATCATTTTGTTAGCCTTGCCCTGTGCGCGCTGGATCCGACCCTGAATGAACGATCTCTACTCGATAAATCACTTCCACAAGGTCAATGCTAGCTGTGCTAATGGCTAATGTTGAAATAGCACTCGGATCAAAGCGTAGCTGCCTTGAGTGAGAATTAACTGCTCTGTAAATATACCGTTACCTTTTTTTTTCATTCCACTCTGCCTCTTTTCGCCTTAATTTTTGTGCCTCCTCACGTCTTCATGTCTTACTTACTAAGGTTAGCTTCCATGCAGGTCTGCTTCGCACATTCCTATATTCAGACGGCACAGATTGGAGGCCGAAGGTGAACTCTGGTAAAATGTAGAGGCAGACAGAAAATTTCAGACCTATTTTACTCGCGACAGAGCCGTCACAGAGAGACCGCTGAATACAGATGAGTCTCTCCTTCTCTGTCTGTTTCTCTCTCTGTCTCTGTCACACTCTCTCTCCGTTTCTGTCATGTTCTCTGTCGCTCTGTCTCTAATCCAAAGCTCTTATATAAAGATGGATAAAAGATTTATGAGATTGAGAATTTCAAAGAAGTAGCTAATTAACATTATTATCTTTCATCATAGCTTTCATACATTTTCATGCATTTGGCAGATACTGTTATCCAAACTGACTTTTATTAGTATTTTTTTATCATTTGGATGTTCATAAAGCTTCAATTTCCTAATAATAATAAGTGATTATGCATAAAATAAGATTTTTATTTAATTTATTTTTTATTTTACTTTTTTATTATTTTCATGTTATCCTTTTCCAATTTAATTAGGAATTAATCAACTTGTTCCTCAATTTAATAACTGAGATTTTTTTTTTTAAATAAATTAAACTTGGATGCCCATAGCAATATTTTCGCAATATTTTCTAAATTCATATTCAGTGTGCATAATTAAGAAGATACTGGTATTGTACATTAAAGCAGAGATACATGCAAATATGATTATATTTGTGATTCATGTTGACGTCCCTGCAGGGATTTTGTTTTTCGTCTTTTTGAGAGCCAGAAGTGGGTTTTTGAACATAAAGAGTGGTGCCATCAAAACAATTATGCTCATACTCTGCTCCACTCGACATAAATGAAGATGAGCCACAATTCTGCAGCTCTACTGAGAGGATCCTCAACATCATGTTTAACCTTTGAGGAATATTGCATTGCTTTGAGTCTATTTTATAGCTCAAGAGACTTGTTGACTTACCAGTTATGGTCAATTGTGTCTCAGATG
>JAHKKF010515079.1:0-10459 GCA_019740295.1 Labeo calbasu
TTCCCTCCCTCAGCACTTTCATCCCCCCCATTCTGTACAAGAGGCCAACAGGGTCTGGAGAAGAGAGGCTATTACCTGAACGTGGTGCATCCGACATCACGGACACCGATGTTCTTCTTCCATTCATCTGGAGTGGCTCACTTTCCGCAGCAATTACCGGCTGTGAGATCAAAACTGGACCATCAGGGGGAATTGCGAGTCCTCTGGCAGACGGTTGCGTGCATGTGAATGGACTGGCCGATGGTACTTGGCCCTTGAGTGCATTGGCAGAGTGACTCGCAGAGGAAATTGGTAAACTGACCGACTGACACGTGATAAAACTGTGGCTGACTGTTCTGAACATCCGTAGGCTTTGAGGTCATGTAAATTTGCCAGTAATAGTACAGAATTATTCAGGATTTTCACTTCATTATTTTCTGAATGCAGTGTGCTGTATTTAGTATACACAATGTGCTTGTTTGTGGTGGTCCACTGGTGCAGCAGGCGGCCCTGTCATCTGCAGACCATCTCACAATAAAGGCCAGCTCACTGCCATATTACTCCAAGACATGTGTAATCATTAGCCTTGTGTCACATTCAGCTGTTTCCTCTGCTACAATTAAGATTAACAAAAGCTGAAAAGAGAGGAAAATAGGATTTAGAAGATAAAATTAGATTGTAGAACATGTAGACTTTTCTTCATGTGTTCTTCTGTGATGTAAGGTGTTTTTAGGCCGGGGTTATTATAGTTAACTAAAACACTAAAACCATTAAAAAATTTTTTTAATTGAAATAAAATAAATGTTTAGTGAAATAAAATATAAAAAGCTAGATATATTTACAGCTCATTGCCAAGTCAACATTTCTTATTCTCATTTAGTTTAACTAAAATGTACTAAATTAACTTACAAAAAAAGTAATAAAAATGACAAAAACATTCAACAAAATGAAGACACTTAAACATTTTAATGAAAATGGGAAAATAAAAACAAAAATATTTCAAATATTATTAACAGCTAGGACTGGGTATTGACAAAAATGTTACAATTCGATTACATTTATATTCACAAGCTTGCAATTCGATTTCAATTCGATTCAATATAAATTATTTTGGATATTATCAGGTACAGTACATGGCAACCTAATGCTGTAAAATATACATGTACAGCTGGTACTACAGCAATAAAGTTAATACTTTATACAGTTACATAATTATATTTCTACTCCAATGCGTATTTTGAAATATAAACATTTAAATGCTGGCTGTCTTAAAAACTTGACAGATTTATTCAAGCATAAATTAAATATTGAAGAACAGTATAAATTTGAATGAATATGTTATACGGCGCATATATTTAGCTAAATGCTCCTCTCTAGAGTTTTTTTTTTTCTAGCTTACTAACGAGTTTATGGTCACCAAATATGTTGAGGTAAAATTAGGTAAATGTCTTTTCGTAAAGATGAGAATCAATTAAAATCGAGAAATGTATATTTTTTTTTTTACCCAGCCCTATTAAAAACTATATAGTATCTGTGATATTAAAGTAACACTGGTTTACACTGTAGCTGATAGGATCTTTAAATATTTTTTATTAGATTTTAAATAATTAATTTTTGTACTTTTTATGCGTTTAAATTTTTATACTGACTGGTCAAACTGCTAGTTATGATCAGATTTATATATGCATGTTTTTTCTAGCATGTCCACTTGTTGTTATAACAATGTAAATATGTGTAGGTTTGCTATGCTTGAGACTTCAGCAATCGCCATTTCATTTTTTATTATTATTTTTTTTTTAAATGAGGGCACTGTCTAAATATAAACACATTCAGTATATTTTAATGCAGTTTTCTTGTCGCAACACCTGACATAACCATATCCACAATGTATAATGAAAATGTTGAATTACATTTGATTGCTCAGACTGAGTCACCTTGGTGCAAATCTGATTTTAATCCAGTGCAAACCACTTTTTTTTTTTCTTCTGAAACTGTAAAAAAAAAAAAAAAAAAGATTCAAAACAGATTTTTGCTGCCTGACCTAGTTTGCCAAAATCTAACTGTCTTGTCTCATCTACCCTCTTCACAGTCAAGACTTGAATTGTAATAGTTTCCATATATCATCATAAAAAAACAAAAGTCTTTAAACAAATGCAGCCAAGAACAAGTTTTAAACCTGTTTTCCACCACTTTCATCCTTGCAAGCCTGCCAATAAGCGTCATTATATAAAGTCACAACTCCTACTCACAAGTGTTTTAGTTGTAAAGTATGCAAGAACGATGAAGCACGCTCATATGTATTTGGAAAACATTTTCGGCACATTGTTGCACCATTTTCTTTTTCAATATAATGGCAAAAGCATGAGGAAAAGCATCTAAATTAAAGTCTATCCTTTTGTTTACAGTTGGAAAAAATGAAAGTAAGCTGAAATGCTTGGTCTCACTGCCTGAAATGATTGTAGTCTATGTGAACAGATGTCCTTGAAGCACAAAGAAAAGTCTTGAAACAATGCGAGGAAGGTTTTTGTCATTGTTGTTGTTCTGAAAGATGCCTGGCTTCAAGTTTGTGCTTTTGCTAATTAGTTATTGCATCCAAAAATATCAGTTTATTGGCAATGCGATAGAATAAAGTAGAATATATAATCAAACATCTCCTGATTGGAAGCCCTATGTGACTCGTGGTTCAGTTCTGTACATTTTGTATACAGCTGGTTGCATATTCTGTTGACTTGATTCCCGGCCATGTGAAGGGCTCTACACCGCTTTTGGCTCACACACCGCAACATATTTCCTGAAAATTATGGAGATATTCTTCCCATTGATTGTATTAGTTTTCTGTGGTATCGTGGTTATGCTATTATGATGGTTTTTTTCTCCACTATTGTGCAATAGACGGGTGTATCATTCATAGAGCAGCTCTTTTCTTCTTTTTGTGAAAGGACAGCCATCTTTAAATTACTTCCTCTGAAGTTAAAAGGCTTTGCGGCTAATCAGCCTATTATTCTCCACTAATAGATGACCAGTAATTGCAACTAATAACTTATTACTCACCTATACAGATATTCTAATAGCATGTATTTAGGGAACAATTTCTTCAATAGAATGAGACAGAGAGAAAGGGAGAGGAAAAGAGTCTATTCAGTGTTCAGAAAAGAGGTGTAAAAAAGCCCTCTTACAAAAGGAGCTTAAAAGGCTACCTGTAGCATGTTCTTTTCCCTCTTGCTAGGATTAATATGTAATCTCTTTCACAGACACTGAAGCCCAGGCGTCGTCTTCATCTCAAGATCAGACTCTGGGGCTTTGTTTGCTCTCCTCACATGAGGAGGCTGGGAAGAATTAAATGTGTGCGTTTGTAATGATGGGCAGTGAGGCGCCTGCTGACGTCATTCCGATCTATCAGAATACGTTCTTCCGGTCACGGACGGCTATAGAAACGAGGATATATGAGCTTCTCGTACATAATAAAGAAAGGATACATTGAGAACGATACATTTATTGTAGGAGTGGTTGAAAAGCTCCTGCACAGTGTATGAAGTCAAAGGCTTCTCAAAACTAAATTCAACCAAAATGAGGCTTTAGGAATTTTCTTGAATTCTTGAAAAAAGTGTGAAACTATTCTGTCCGCTAATTCGACCCACTGACCAGTGTCCACGGGATTTCAAAGGCGGCGACACCAAAGGGCCATTGGCCTTTTCAAACCAGCAATAACAAACCCAGCACCAGACGTCCAATAAAGAGACTTCCACTTCATTTAAAGGTAATTAATATTCTCTGTCAGCCTGGCCGCTTTCTTTGGAGTGGCAGGTCCAGGCACGCCCCCCTGCACTGTAATGGAGTTGACTGGTTAACTTTGTGTTTGTGGCCTGTGTGCCGCTGCCCGGGTGAGTGCACTCAAGCACAGCCTGACGGTCAGCTTAGATCTGTTTGAAAGGACCTGTCTCATAGCCCACTGCACTCAAATAGACCTCTCTGTCCCTCACTGTCTACCTCTCTTTATTTCTCTGTTTTCTTTTTTCGGCTTCTCATTTTTAGATTCACTCATTTCTAATGCTTTTTTTTTGTCTGAGAACCTTCAAAATGTTACATTTTTAAATCATGTCGCTAAGAGAATGTTTAAGAGGCCAAGTTATTTAGAGCATTGAAACCTTAAAAACCAAAATGAATCACATTAAGGGCTGATAAATCATAAAATTATGAGAAGGAAATGACATTGACTCATTTGGGAGAAATTGGGCACGGTTGATATTTTAATACTCCAGCCAGTATTGCTAAAATAGTGCATTTCTAAATTTTAGTAATGAATCATTTTTTGAAGTGAATTTATCTGCAATAGCATGTTGCTTTCATAGAATACTTTAAGATTTTGAATAATTTCTAGAAAACTAGAAAAACTGAGAAAAATAGAGGATAACTGAAATTGTTGGACTTTACCTTTCCTCACAGGCTTTTTCCAATTTTACAACCTCCCTTTTCTTTACCTCAGCTTACACTTGGTTGTAGTAACGTCAAAGGTTTGAAGCAATGCAGTCCTACTACACTCTAAACATGCTGAGTTAAAAACAACCCATTTTGGGTTATTTGGCAACCCAGTGCTGGGTAAATATTAAAAGAACACATGCTGCGTTATTTTGACCTAACTGGTTGGGTTAAATGTTTTTACCCAAAATGCTGGGTTGTTTTATTTAAGTCAACTATTGTTTAAAATTATTATATTGCTATCGTAAAATGGGCTAGAAATGAAAAATCTCACACAGAATTATAGAGACAACAGCAATAATCAAAAGAAGAACACCCGTGGACAAAAATGCAAAGACAAATTGAATTTATTTGAGTGAATACAGCATAGTTTACAATATTACAAACATTTAAACTCGATTTTTAAAATAAAAAAATATATAAAAGCAGCATTTTAGTGAAGTGTATTCAACTGTTCTCTGTAATCACTTTTCACCGAAATAGTGCCAATTCTCGTGCCGGTGTGTGTGCGCAATCTAAGCCGGTGATGGGCTGCTGGTCGCTGGGGAAACTATGAACTTCAGACCACGGCTTTAAATTAAATTCAGTATTGTAACAAGTAAAATCAATTTATGTTGTGCAAGGCAAAAGGCGTTTCCATCATGCAAAACGACCAAGTAGTGAGCAGCCTCTCGAAATGACCGCTGATGCAGCTGACAGGCATCTCGTCCTTGTGATGACCCAACAAGTTGAACCCAGCATTTGGGTTAAAAAAATAACCCAGCATTTTTTAAAAACAACCTAAAAAAAAATGACCTAGCAGGCTGAACCCAGCATCTGGGTTAAAAAAAAAAACAAAAAAACAGCATTTTTTTTTTAGAGTGTAGTGCTATTTCATTGTCATGGTGTCCTTAAAGCGATAGTTCACCCGAAAATGAAATTTCTGTCATTAATTACTCACCCTCATGTTGTTCCAAACCCATAAGACCTTTGTTCATCTTCGAATATAAATAAAGATTATTTTTTTTATGAAATCCGAGAGCTTTCTGACCCTCCACAGCAATGCAACTGAAATGTTTTCAGGCCCAGAAACGCAGTAAGGACATTTATAAAATAGTCCATGTGATATTAGTTGTTCAACCATAATGTTGTGAGCTGTTATTGAGAATACCATGACACGTGTGTGTTTGTGCATAAATGTATTATCATAGCTTCATAAAATTGCGGTTGAACCACTGATTTCACATGGACAATTTTATCGATGTCCTTACTACCTTTCTGGGCCATAAAACATTTCAGTTGCATTGCTGTCTATGCAGGGCTCTCGGATTTCATCTAAAATATCTTAATTTAAAAGATAAACTAAGATCATACAGTCATGCAACGTGAGGGTGAGTAATTAATGACAGAATTTTCATTTTTGGGTGAACTATACCTTTAAGGAAGACCCTTATTCCATGGGGACCACTGGTCCAAATAGTGTACATGAATTAACTTTTAATGAAAAGTGTCATATATATCATACAGTCTAAATTTGAGTCTGCAATTATAGGTGCATTTTGTGTGTAACGTTTGTCAGCATTCAATTCCTAAGCTAACTGCAGTGATAGTTAAATGGAAAAGGGGGTGTTGTAATTGCTGGTACATTAGCAGCCTGGTTTGACTGCTTGTTTACTAGGCTGAAGATAATGAGGAAATCAATGGGACACATTAAGCGCAGCTTTAGCAGTACTTGGATAGAAAGCATGGCCACAAGTAAACAAATTTCCATTAATCACTCTTCTCCCTATGCCTCTGGCTCAGTCCCTGAATGTGAGGAACATGGGCAGACCTAAAACTTGCTTTTCTAGAAGCAGGTGATCTGCATTAGGTGTGTAATTTTGGTTGCATGTTTTAGGAAATTTGCAGTCGGAATGGGTTCTAAGATTAACATGAGACTGTACAATGGTGTGTGTGTGTGAGGTGTGCTTGTGAGAGCCACACTGTCAATCGCAATTAGCTGATTAAATTAAGGCCAACCTTTGTCAATGAAATCAAACATGGTACTTTTGCTAAAATGTATAAAAGTTTCAGTTCTTTGGAGTATCACCTATGAAAATCAGGCTTCCTGGTATTTAACTTTTATTTCTTACAGGAACAGTTTTCTCAGAAGTGTCATATGTTCTTTTACTCACATTTGTTATTTCAAAACCTGCATGACTTGTGGAACACAAAAGAAAGTATTTTGAAGAATGTTGCAGACAATCTTTTGTGTTCCACAGAAGAAAGTAAATCATACAGATCTGCAACAACATGAGTGAACAGAATTGACAGAATTTTCATTTATGAGTGAACAATGTCTTTAACCGTATACACATAGTATAGTGTGTTTGTGTGTGCGCGCCTTGAAGGAGCAACCTTAGCTTCAGAAATCACATCCTTTGTAACAATTTCTCTTTACTGTGATATCTATATGCGCCACATAATACCTGCTAGGGTTTCATGTTTGTGGTAGAGAAGACTCTCATTGTGGCTCACATCAAACAGGGGTTCAGGGGGAAGAGGCCAAAGCCTGACCTCATTTGCAGCTGAATGTGAGAGCTGGGTCTGTGAGAGGGAGCTGTGATTAGCATGTGTTTGTTTGTGGAGGCCCAAGAACGGAGGAGAGGATACCAACAGAACACAGCTGGTGTGAACTGCGCCCTCACCTGCAGGTACTGTGGGTCTCATGTGATGGAGAGACCATCTGAAGAGATGGACCGAAAACATTGTGGTAGTGGTGGGAGGTTAGATCTTCGTGAATCATTTTAAACATTTTTTTTTTCCAATTAATCTGTTTAAACATGAATGATTCTGATGTTCTTGCACATGCTCCTTTATGTGCTCAAATTTCAATGAAGCCATATTGGCACAAATTGCTGTTCATTTTTTAGAGAACCTGACACATTGCACTTCTAGAGAATCCAGGGAGGTTGCAGTTCTGGAAAATGGTGGCGCTGGAGACTAAATGGTTCCTGATGTTTTTTTAATTCTTCACCTTAATTCTTCATTCTTTTGCAGTTATCGTGTCTTTTCTTATCTACCTGATCATGCCTTAACTTTGCATTGCATTAAAGGAGAATTTCACTTCCAGAACAATTCACCCACTTGTTATCCAAGATGTTCATGTTTTTCTTTCTTCAGTTGTAAAGAAATTATGTTTTTTGAGGAAAACATTTAAGGATTGTAGGACGATTTTGAAGCTGGAGAAAATGAGATGGGAATTTTACGACCTACCCTAACTGTCTTGTATACACAGAGTTTACGTAGATCTATACACAACATGAGCATTAGAGGTTAAAAAGTATACAAATTGTACATTTGTTTTAAAGAAAATAACCAATCATTTCGCTAGATAAGACCCTTCTTCCTTGGCTGGGATTATTTAGAGCCATTTGAAGCTGCATTTAGTTTGCATTTTGGAAGTTCAAAACTATAGAAGTTCACTATATGGAGAGAATTCCTGAAATGTTTTCCTTAAAAAAAAACATTATTTACTAGGACAGGAACATCTTGGATGACAAGGGGGTGAGTAAATTTATCTCCTTTAATTTGGCATCCTTCTCATATTCATTTAATAATTTTTGACTGAGTCTGAGTTAAATCTCTTTTTTGGCTCAATTTATCTGTAAAAGAAAATATTCCTAATAATTATGCACACCTTATTTCACTTCCAGCCTTCATGGGCAATTATATTTCACTTATAAATGATTAAATACAAAATTAATAGTAGTTATTTAGATTGATGTGGTTGGGAATTGTTAAAATGTGCTTGGAAAAAAAAATATGACCAGGGTATCAACGTGATTAATAATTATGCACGCACTGTAGAAATTTTTTGTAACCTTATTGAACTGTCATACAATCAAGCTAAATATATTCCAAGTATTTATATACATTTAAATATATTCCAATACCTTTGTCCGATAACACGTTTGAACCTCAATCCATTAATTGAGAAGATCTGATTCAAAAGAACATGTGAAGAGTTCAGATGCAAAAGCCCCTAAATCCATCTGACGTATTTCTTTAAAATTAGCATTTCTTTCTGGCTACTTTGTATAGGTTTCTATGGAAGTACTGGTGCTTCTGATTGGGCTGAGGCTGGAATTTAGCGAGTTTTAAGTATTTGATGGACATATACTATGTGTCAGGAGCATTCACAGTGCCATATTTGAGAGAAACTGTAATGAGATTATTGTAATGTTTCAGCTAAGAGGTTCTGTGCAAACCATGCATGGTTTGCTGTGCAGTATTGTTCTCAACAGGCAGGTCACGAACGACATGAAACTCTGATGTCTGCATTGTAATACCATATCTGAAGTATTTCTCTCACTCACCAAACCATTTGTGCATTTTTGCAGTTGAGCTAGGACCTCTATTGAAGGCCACCTTCTCAAAACTGAAGTGGACAGTAGCTGATGAGAACACTCTTGTTCATCTCACATATTTCTGTTACATTCCTAAAAGTCAAACTAAACGGGTGGGTTTATTTTCCAATTATCAAATATGTGATGCTAAAATTATTAACTGGACCGTAGTAAATGCTGTTGTGTGAGCACTAGCTGAACTAGTCTGTTGGACATCTATATTGGTCTGAATAGGGAGGAAGAGGTCAGTGACCTTGAAGGACGAGAACTGTGGGTTATTGACCACTACCACTGAAACACAATGAGCCGTGGTGAATGGAGTAGTACAAGACATCCAGAATAGGAGATGTGTTGTAGATTCATTGTGTGTGTGTGTGTGCGCGTGCGCGTGCGCGCATGTAGCCAGGCTATGTTAAATCCTTCATGTCCTTGTCCTTTACGTGGATGTTGTGACCAGCTGTGCGTGTGCTCTACCTGTGTTGGCCCTCTGGTTTTACCTGCTCCAGGAACACAGACTATCAACTTCAACCTCAGAGAGCTGTCACATCCACTTGCAGTAACACACACGCACAACAAACCATCCCCTCAGCTCAAAGGAGATGTCAGGAGAGAGGAACATTTGGCCTGCTATTCTGACATAGCTCATTTTTCCAAAACCATTCAGTGCTATTAAATAAAAACGGCTTTAGTCAGTCTTTCTTTTAGCGGCAGGACAGGTTAGAATGTTTTTGAGAAGAGTGCAGGATCAAGAGGAAGAGGAAAACCTCAATTTCATTAGGTTCAATATCTTATAAAAGTGATATTGTATAGAATTTGTACACTGTGCCTTCTGATTTTGATAACATGAGTGTGGTGTTTTGACATACTTGACTTTGAGTTTTGTTTTTTGTTGTTTTGGTTTTTAAGGAATCGCATTCTGAATTTTTCTTGTATCCATATGTTTTTTTCTGTTTAATATGTTTGCTAGCTGCTATAGCTTTCCATCTGCAGCAGGGTTGAGCACCATTCAGATTTTAATTGATAATGACCTTTTAAATTCTTGATTTTGAATCAAATTTGAATTAAGTTTCAGAATTTGAATTGAGAATGACCTTTAAATTCTTGATTTTGAGTTAAATTTCAGAATTTAAAGTTCAGAATTTAAATTGAGAATTAATTTTAAGTTCTTGAATTTTAGTCAAATTTGAAGTGCGGTTCAAAATTTGAATTGAGAATTAACTTTAAATTCTTGAATTTGAATCGAATTTGAGGTTCAGAATTTGAATTTAGAATTAATTTTAAATTCTTGAATTTGAGTTCAGTTTAAATTGTGGTTCAGAATTTGAATTGAGAATGACCTCTAAATTCTTGAATTTGAGTCGAATTTGAATTGAGGTTTAGAATTTGAATTGAGAATTAACTTTAAATTCTTGAATTTGAGTCAAATTTGAATTGAGGTTCAGAATTTGAATTGAGAATTACCTTTAAATTCTTGAATTTGTGTCTAATTTAATTTGAGGTTCAGAATTTGAATCGAGAATTACCTTTAAATTCTTGAATTTGTGTCTAATTTAATTTGAGCTTTAGAATTTGAATTCAGAAGTAACTTTAAATTCTTGCATTTGAGTTCAGTTTGAATTGAGAATTAACTTTTAATT
>JAHKKF010515084.1:8864-29749 GCA_019740295.1 Labeo calbasu
AATGTTTCATGTCAAATATAATTATGTATAATTTCATTTTAAATTAAATTATTATACCAAAAATGTACAGTAAAAATGGAAAGAATAAGAGTGGTAAATTCAATATCCAATAATATCAAACAAAAGTTATATGCACCAGGGTTATTTATTATTATAGATGTACTACAACTAAAACCATAAAACATCATTTAGTATTATCATTTAATGTCCAAATACTAAGAAAAAATTATGAATTTATGAAATATTTTAAAGTAGGAATGCACAATATTTTATTTCTACCCAGTACAGATTATTATTGTTTTTTATGTAAATTATGGCAGCTAACTAATAAATATTACATTTCTATATAATTTTGTCTAAATAACTTTAAAATAAAATAAAAAATTCTGCTACAATTGAAATAATGAAATGCAATCAATTTAATTAATTTTAAGTTAATGTTTCATGTCAAATATCATTACGTATAATTTAATTTAATTTTAATTATTATAACAAAAATGTACAGTAAAAGCGGAAAAAATAAGAGTGATAAATTAAATATCCAATAATATCAAACAAAATTTATATACACCAGGGTTATTCATTATTAAAGTTAAGTACAACTAAAACCATTTTAAAAAATCATTTAGTTTTATGATATAAAGTCCAAGTACCAAAGCAGAAATTGTGAATGAAAATTCTGAAATATTTTAAAGTAGGAATGCACAATAATAAAATTCTACGCAATACAGATTATTATTGTTTTTTATGTAAATGATGGCCGCTAAGTAATAAATTGCTGATATTAAAATTTTATATAATTTTGTCTAAATAACTTTAAAATGAAAAAATTAAATGCTACAATTTAAATAAGTAATGAAATGTAATTAATTGAATTTAGTTCATTCAAAATTACTGTAAATTTAAGGTAATTTTATTGTTAAATATAACTGTGTGTCATTTAATTAAAATAAAATTATTATAACAAAACTGTACAGTAAAAATGGGGAACATAAGAATGCTGAATTGAATATTCAACAATATTAAACAAAACTGATATGCACCTGGATTATTTATTATTACAATTAAACCCACAAAAAAATCATTTAGTATCGTGCCAAAATGTCAAAATCCAAAAATTATGAATGAAAATGATGAAACATTTTAAAACAGGCAGACACAATTTTAAAGTTCTTCCCAATACATATTATTATTGTTTCTAATGTAAATTGTGGCGCTAACTAGTAAATTGATGATATTAAATTTCTACATAATTTTGTACAAATAATTTTAAAAGAAAAAAAGTTAAGTAATAATGAAATGTAATTAATTTAATTTTTAGTTAATGTAAATGTAATGTAATTTCAATGTTAAATATACTTACATGCAATTTAATTTTAAATTAAATTAGAACAAAAATCTACAGTAAAAATGGGGAAAATAAGAATGATAAATTAAATATCTTATAATATCAAACAAAATTTATATGCACAAGAGTTATTTATTAGTATAGTTTACTACAACTAAAACCCATAAAAATAATTTAGTATTTTGATATAATGTCCAAGTACCAAGCAGAAATTGTGAATAAAATTTACGAAATATTGTAAAGTAGGAATGCACACTATTAAAATTCTATATTAAGTATTCTAAATAAAGCATTTTTCTATAATATTTCATTTCATTTCAGTTAAAGTTTATTTTATTTCAAGTAATGAAGCTTTTTATGGTTTTAGTTGTCTAATAATGACTCTGATGCATATAAATTATTCTTATTTTCCCCATTCTAATGTTTTATGCACACCAAATATTTATAGTGCAATCAATATAAAGGGTCAAAGAAGAGCTGCGGTGAACAATCAAAGTATAACCCGATTGTTCCAGCAGAAATTAGCATGCTGAGAGCTATAGCAGTGGCGTATAGATGTATATAAAAGACCGGCTGGCGATATTTCAGGATTCAGTGGACACACATGGTGTTTCACAATGTTCATTCCCCAGAGGAACAAGAGCTAGACTCTCCATTCCAGCATCCAAAGAATGTAAAAGAATGGCTAGCGTTCCCATATTGAGATTCAGAGGGTACGTCCAGGTCCCTCGACTCCCGGTACAGTCTTCATAACCCGGCACTTGGACAAAACACAATAAAGCCACATTATGCGATGCACTTTCTTTAATTCATGAGGGATCCCTCATAAATCCGTTTTCAATAATGGCCCCTTTTCCCTGCCTTGTTTTCCCTATGTAAATGAGACCTCGGCGGCAAAGGGCCGACTGACAGTAATCTTCCGTAATTTGGTTTGCGCGGCTCTGCGCTAACGCTCTGGGAGGCCTGAAAGAACACATATCATTCAGAGGGAGGTCAGACAGTGCACAAAACAAACTGACAAGGCCAAAGCTCACACACACTGCCTGACTGACAGCTGAGAAGCCTGCATACTCAAAAGGCCAGCTGAGACAGCGAATGATTAAAAAAAGAAACCTGTTACAATTCTAGCGTGCGTGTCTGAAGAGCTGATCCTCGTTTGAATGGACTGTCTTTGGGATTGATGGCAGGTCGACACACCTGTTACATGCTGACGTCATTCTTGAATATTATACAGATTTGAAAAACTAAACTTCATGGTCGTGGCGCTTTTTGCCATTAAGAATTTATTATGTAAAGGCACTTATTGTGTGTTTACTGTTTTTATTAATTGTAGAGTCATAATCATTACATATATATATATATATATATATATATAAATGTTCTGTCCGATTGCATTTTTTCAGTTAAAAATTGGTTGAAATGCATAAAAAAGATGGCAAGTACTTCTGCCATGTATGGACCCACTTTAACTTTTCAAATAAAATTAGTTATTTGTAATTTTTCTGTTATTCAAAGTGTCTAAATGTCATGTGGTGCGACTGTCTGCACTATTTGGCATAATGTCCAAAGTGTTTTGTAATCCTGTATAACATTGCAAAGCATTTGTATTTATATTTCCATCATAATATACAAACAAACTTTGTCTGATGATTTCCATTTTATAAAATATGATGTGGTGCGACCATCAAGAAACTACCATTTTAGGACTTTTTTGTTGAAGTCCATTCAAAGATAGGACTTTGCATGATATACCAATTTGCCATTGACCCATGGAAGCATCAAGCAGGTAACTCTCTTTTAAATTTGGGGAAAAAAAAAAAAAAAAAAGTTTTAATGGCTGGTATGTAGTTACCAAATTTGGATATCATGTGGTATGACTATGAATATTAAGTTATTTTTACAAGTATTTATATTTATTATTAAAAACAATTTGTCTTAATGGGCATTGTCTTCATTTACATGCATAAAATACTTTATTTTAGTATAATTTGGAATATATTTTATACAATTCGGGTCATTTCAGACAGTTTATGTTTAATCTTTGTACAATATGAGAAAAATGCAAACAAAATTAGAGAATATAATTTTAATTTGGTAATTATGCATTTATTAGTATTTTATTATTTATTTATTAATAAAATAAAAGTTAAATAAAATGCTTGCCATAGGCAACATTAATTCTGACTGCAGTCAAGCACAAACTCCAGATTTCTTTTTTTACTGTAAGAAGGATGTTCATGTTGTGATCTAAATTGACCCTTTGCAAAGATCCGCCCCCTTTAGTCTGACAAACCATGGCACTTTTATGCCACACATCATATTCCCATGCAGTGAAAAATACATCACGGAGCAAAGATGAAATGGACATCACGCTGACAGAGCTGGTTACTTTTGGTATGAAACAAAGTCTATGTGTACAAATTGTGTCTTTTTTTTTTTTAAGAAATTCAAATGCTACAGTATGCTTAAGTGAATGATATTTTAAAAACATTTTTATCAGTTTTACGCAATTTACAGGAAAAATAAGTATGCTAACTACATTTAAGAAGGTAATTGAAATTCTCAAAATAAATCCAAATACTTTGTTTCTACAACACTTTAACTACAGTGAACATCTATAAAATGTTAAGCATGTTAAGTAAATGAATTAATTTTAATAGAAATCATGGTTGCACCACATGACATTTTTTAAGGCCAATTCATTGAGATGAAAAATAAAAACACTAAAATTGCTTACATTTAAATTTTAATATGAATTTACTTGTAAACAACATTCTACCCAAATATAGTTGCCACTTGTTCATTTAGTTCAACTAAAATAACTAAAACTATAGAGACTAAACTAACACTGATACACACCGACAAAATTACAAACAAAACTAACAAATTACTATTAATAAAACAAATAAATTACAAAAAAAAAATAAAAATCCAATATTGGTTAATAATCTATATATTGCTCATTTATTTTATAAAGACAAACACTGTTGTTATTAAAAGTAAATATAATTTAATGTTAAACAAAATAATTGAACAATAACAAAAATTGTACAGTAAAAATTTGGGAAATGAAACTGCACATTTACATATCGAGTAATATTAACTCACGCACAAACACACACAGTATTACCAATTAAAAAAACACCTCTAATAACTGTAATTATTATATTGTTTGTAATTTTAAAATACAAAGTCAATAATTTGCCTTTTTGAGTTAACATTTAATTATTTTAATTAATTTAACATTGTTTCAGAATTTAACTTAAATGTGAATGTGATCCATTTTATAACAGACAACCCTGAAGAGTTGTATGCAAATTGTTCCCTTAATTTACATAATACATTTAAATATTTAATATAATGTCTACAAGAAGTGCACGTCATGAAGTGAAAAGTGCTTGTTATCTTAAAATAACTTAAATCACATGAATATTCACAATATAAATACTCATGAGACAAGGCAAAAACATGACATACCTTAAACTGTCACCTCAATACTTGACATGAATTATGACATGAATCGCTGTCAAAAAATGACAAAGTCATCCTGATACTACAAGACAAGTACTTGCTCAATGTGGAAGCACAATCTACTAGTGCAACTATATTAATAACAAATGCCGTAGTGCATGCTGGGAAAGGGATGAATGGGGCTATTTGCAAAGGACTACTTGAACCAAAACATGCATTAATCAAACTCACTTGCTACACTTTTTTCGTTTGACATTAAGTATGTTAGAAAATGCATTTCTTGTGTCCCAGAAAGTTGAAAGCTTTGGAATAGTAAGTAAACAAACAAACAAAAAAAAACAAAACTAAAATTATTTTTTCAATATTATTTGCTTTGAATGTTATTTTTTTAGCGTGGTAAGAGCTGGAGCCCAATTTTAAATGTCTATTTTCAATTCAAGTAGTCAAACAGAGGCCGTAGGCTTTGAAGGGTTGTATGGCGGCTAAGATTCCCTTTAAAGTCTGTTGCCTCAGAGATGGAAAAAAAAAAAATGAGAGCACATCCTGTAACATGTCAGATGTGAGTGCTTAGCATTTGCTTTTTTCGCTTGACAGACTTGGGAGACTTGGGGCCGAGTGGTTCGCAGCAATTTCCTCTGAAACGCAGAAGTGGGGTTCAGACGAAAGTGAAGGAGGACGTGGTAGGCGGTCCTGCCTCATATCACGCGAAGAGGTCTGGCAGCTTTCTAATGGAGCGCCCAAAAATAAAAACTATCTATTTATATATCTATCTATCTATCTATCTATCTATCTATCTAGGCTCTATAAACCCTCATGCACTATTTTGTACTCGTCGTTAGTTCACTTGCCGTCTCTATCGCTTCTTATTATAGTTGAAGGTTGGACTTAATTATCACCTGGTAATAATGAACTGGAATCAGTCTCTCTATCTATATCACACAATCATCTTTCTTTTGCTCTCTTGTTCGTTCTTTAATTTACACAGGAAATTAGTAAAGTCAAATTTCATCTATACATGTAGCCACCAGGAGCGGCTCAAGGGATAATCTTTTCCTGAGTCGCAGTAAGGTATCACATCGCTGTCAAAGAAAGCAAAGCTCCATATCCGTGTAATACACCCAATCAGCATCGCTCCATTGACCTCTACATCCAGAGCGTGTCACTGTTAATTACACATCAACAAATCGCTTTATTAGCACAAAATGCTGCAGAGGTCTCTATCTGGACAATATAAAAATAAAGGAATTACGTCTCCATATTCAGAATAAAGTTTTCTCATACAAAGTCTCATAGAGTATGAAATGGTTCATTTAGTTAAAACTGTTTTAATGGGTTAATAAAACCAAGTTTTATTTACAGCAGTCTCCTCTTGGCTTATAACAAAATCCTCCGGCTCTTTGTTTTGTACTTCTAAAAGCGAAGTGGGTGATAGAGAAGGGGGTGGGATTGGGAAAGGTTCACAAGCCGGGATTCGAACTCGGGTATATGTAGACGTGATAACCACGAGGTTATTGGCGCCGACAAAACATTAGTAATTCTGATATAACACACCAGTTGAGAAATGCAATAAAATACAATGTTTTGTTTGTTATATTTTAATACTTCAGAGAATATTATTCAGTGCATTAACATTATCCAGTGAATTATTCTTCACTCTTTATATTAAACAGCTTATAAACCTACTAAAACTGTAGTTTAAAATGAAGTTGACATGACTCCTGTCCTTACTTATTTGCTACATTTATTTTGCTTATTATTGTTGCAGCTGATGCGTTTTAGAAATAAAATGTTTTTATTGTTGTAATATGAAGATTACATTTAACATGAAAGACTGCTAATTTTCAATACTTTTTTAAGATGACTGAAAGGAGGACAGTAAACAAACATCGGTTCTGCATATCGGTATCGGTTATAAAAAAATCTAATAATATCAGTTGCTCACTACATTAAACTATATAAATGTATTTTATAAAAAAAAAACAATAAAACACACACACAAAACCAAAGAATTAATGATTACATGCATTCCTAATGATTACAGTTCAAGAAATCAGATGAATCAACCAGCATAACTGAATGAATTAGTTGAATGAATAAATGAAACAATGAATCAGTGACGCCCTCATAAAGACACTTACTGTAGCTTCTGGTGCTTAAGTCCGATTGGCTGAGAGGAGTGCAATATTCTAGTGACTGCGAGAGCAGCCTCACCTCAGCCAGATTTTCTGGAATTTGCTACTGGCTCTGATGTCTCTATAGTGGTTCAACATGAGATATAATTTGTTTTGGGTAAATCTAACAGGCAGCCTTTGGTCTCATTAATCTATTATTTGTTCCAGTGCAAATAGTTTTGGCTGAGTGCAAAATCTAATCATGCTATAATGGCACAGCTGTGATTTGGCCGTAGGCACAAGGCCATAGGTAATCACAGCGTGCCGATATACAGCCTTATCTCACGTCTATGAGTGCAATATTGTGTTTATACAACAGTTTGATGGCACAAGTGTGTAATTACATAAACAAAATAACAAGAGGCTTAACGGAGTGTCTTTAAAAGCCCTTTTTTGTGCAGAACTGCTTCCGCCATGGGTTCAAATCTAAAGTTAACCGTTTAACAGTTGAGACCAAGCCTCTGTTACTAATTCAATAATGTCACTTTAGAATTATTAATGAAGGAAACTTCATTTAAAGCGTATTGTATCACTATATTAAAAGCTCATTGTATTATGTACAGTAGAGTATTGTAAGAGAGAGATGGACTGGGCAAGTATGATTACCTGCATCTGATACAGCATTCATTCTTCAGATCGGTCTCGTATTCACAATAAACATTAGTTTGAATATATGCTGAGGAAAGCGTTATATCTTTGTCAAAACTTTAATATCCTTTCATCTGTTAAGGGTGATTTTTTTCTGCTCAGTGCATTTGTTCACTGCGTCAAGTTGAAACTAAAACTTCAGTTTATAGCGTTAACTTTTCAAAGTAAAAGTCTTTACTGCTGACTCATTAAAAAACAGTCTCTTGTCTGCATCTAATGGCAACTAAAAATCACTATCACGAATACACACCGTTTCATAATTCCAAACATTACGGATGCAACAATACAGTTAGTCCATGGTTCAATATGTACCTCTGTTTTTAACCACGGTTTTCAGTTTGGTTCTAATAGCTTGAACCAAAGTGGGGTTTTTTTTGCAACAAATTAACAACAAAATACTCCTGTAAAACATCTGTATACTGAAAAAATGGATCATTATATGTCTCATTAATATTTCTTTTTTCGATTTTTACGCAAAATAGGATGGGTTTAATTCATACTGGATGCCAGAGGGCGCCCTCGTGCAGAAAATCCACATATGCGTCAAAGAAGTAGCACTGATTACGTTCCGTTCCAGCTAGGAAATCTCTAATATGGATAAAGGTATCGCTATCGCTGTAATTGAATAAAAACAAGATATGACGTTAAACATTTTGAATGATAAAATGTAAAGACAATAAACACTCGCCTGCAATAATATATGGTTTATCCATGTTTTCAAGCCATCTCGTGTATTTTCATAATGATTACGTATATCTGTATATCTTGTTTTTATAACTCTTTTGTTGGACAACAGGTTTAGAAATGCTTATCATTGCATGTCATTAGAATGGAAGATGCGTGTGTTGCTTTTTCAGATATAAGCGGGGAAGTGTTTCCTCATCTCAGCATGTGAAATCACAGGCACACACAGCAAATTCCGAGAGAAGTAAAACAACGAAATTATTTAAATGCAAAACTGAAAAACCGCAATTCACAAGCACATATTAAACCGATGTCGTACCGAATGGTTCAATATTCTATTGACAATTGTCACATCCCTACTAAACACTATTATTAAATACTGTTATTTATATAAAATATTATTTATTTAATAATAACATTTAATAAACAACAACAACAGCCATCATAAAAGTTGCTAGGCAATTCAGTCAAAAGTACAAAGACAGTGCTCTGATATACAGCATTGAATTTATATAAAGATGAGATTTTGCCAAAACTATCTTCTCTGGAACAAATAATAGATTAATGAGACCAAAGATTACGCCTAGATTTACCCATAACTAATTATATCTCATGTGTAACCACTAGAGACATCAAAGCCAGCGGTAAACTCCAGAAGATCTGGCCGAGGTGAGGTGCTCTCAGGCGGGTTCATGAGTGTAGAACAGCCGCTGACGATCTGGAGCTCACGTCCGACAACATCGACTCAAGTTTTCAAACAGATGTTATCTTTATTAACTGCATATTTAAACTATAAACAAGTATATTCTCACCTGAAAACTTATTAAAACTACATTTCGTGACACAAAAACAGTAATATTTATAAAATGATACTGGATTTGGATCCTCCATGACACTCTCTGTAAAAGAAGTACCGCAAGCGATACGATAAACTGTGAAACGGCTGTTGGAGTTCTGATATCACTCTAATATCACACTCTTATCAGCCAATCAGATTCGAAAAAAAGAACTGTTGAATAAATATACATATGAAGTACACACACAAATTGTACTTTCACTATAGCTGAACTACTTAAAACATAAGTAGCTTAAACGTAAAGCTTGGAAAGACAGTAGCTCAGCAGCTTCCCTGACACTGGTAGGTGTTTTCAGGGAGGTTGTTGTTGGGGATGTGCGTTGGAGGTTCTCAGGATTAGAAGAGGAGCTTTGGAAGCACCTGGGGGTGCTTGGGAGACGCGGCTGCCAAGCCTACGCTGCGACACAGAGCTTTGTATGGAGATCTTAGGCTTTGAGTCCCTGCTATCACAGCAAAGTCCACCCCAGATGTTTCACATTCCGTCATGATCCCAAGGATTACCGGAACACATGACCAGAGCACCTTTGGACCGCGGTGCTTACGCAGGTTGCCACACACACACCGAAGTGGAAATGACAGAAGTTTTGTGCACATCAATAGAGGGTTCATTTTGTGCTTGCACAGCCAAAGTCCCAACTTAAGACTCCTAAACCCTCCTAAACACTAGGGTTATAAAGCTCTGACGTCAAACACGCCCAAACTCTGGAGGACGTTTTGGAGAAATTCCAAATGATAGATAATTAATGTTGTTCTTCCGTTATAAGAACTCAAGGAAACTGTTGTTTGGCCCCACAGCTTTTTTATAGTGTGAGAACTGGGTCCCTTGAGCTGTGACTTATTCATGTGTTTGGTGAGATTCCCATTAGCTACTACAAACCCCAATTCTTCTTCCTGGGCGAGATGCAAAAAAAACAACAACACGACAGTTAGAAACAAACTGCAGTGCTACTCCTCGAGCTGATTCTTCTAAAGCACTAAACACACATTAAAGCACTTTTATGGTGTTTACAGAGCTGCAAAAAGCCTAGAAACAATTCGCTGGACCTTGTTCTTTTTTTACATCAGTAATGCCTGTTGGAACCACAGCCAGAAGAAGCATTAGCTTTGTTTTTCATATGCCGATGTCTCAGTGCAGCATCCAAAGCAAAGCTGACAGGCAACCTGAAACCTGCCAGTCGGCTGAAACAAGACAATTGTTCTTGGCTAAGGCACTAAAACATCTTTCTAAACACTGCGACCGTCTGCAGGGCCAGGTCATGCTAAAATGGACAATGGGACCAGCGAGCAGAAGTTTTGAGCTGGTGTGGAAGAATCCAATGGATGCCATCCAAAGCCCCACAAGCTCAGCCTGCGGGAATTAGGCATTAGGAATGTTGTCGTCGCAGCTTGAGTCGCAGACGGGCACAAAACGGCGAGCGCAGCTCTTTATTTTCCCTTTGGTGCTTTTTATTCTAAAGCGGTCTTTCGTTGGATCTGGCAGGACACATCCAAGAGAAAAATGAGAAGCTAAATCACACAGATAGGCAAGAATGAGTCTGTCTACTCTAAATATAGTTTCCATGGGGACTGACTTCATCTTTAATTGCTGGTTTGAACAGCGCAATGGTAGAAATTTGTTGTTTTGTTGATGACCTGCACTGCTAATGAGTTGTTTCTGTGCTAGAAACTTATCTCAGGCTAACAAAATGTGCATACGTTCAAACTTCAAATAGCTGTCATTAACAGTTTCAAAAGAATGCAAATCAGCGCAATTCTTTCTGAGAAACTGAGTAAGAGAAAAAAAAATAGTATCTTTATTATGAATTAGCATCAAATGAATTAATTAAGTTAAAGCTGAAGGCTGTAAATGCTCTGAAGCGGATGTTAAAATGCTCTCTCCTACGCCAGCTTAGTATGTACAGACAATTATACACAAGGAATAAAGTGAACACTGTAGTGCTACATTCCTGATTGATAACATATTTACTGATGATATGATATTGATGATATATGGCATTAAAAATGCATTAAAGCCATTTATAATGTTACAAAACATTTCTATTTAAGATAATAACAGTTTTCATTGATAATAAGAAGAAATGTTTTTTTAAGCATCAAATCTGTATATTAAAGAGGTGCTATTATGCTTTTTCACTTTTGAACGTTAGTCAGTGTGTGGTGTGTATCTGTAAGTTACAAACCTCAAAGTCCACTCCAAAAGGAGATATTTCGTTTTTAAAAAATCCCGTTTCAAGAACTACAACGAACGGCTCCTTTGGACTACAACATTTGTTTTCCGCATGCAATGATGTCACAACGCGGTCCATTAGAATATCATTAAAATAAATCCCGCTCACGGAAATTCGAATTGTTGGAGGGAGGGTAGGGATGAGCAGTGCGAAGAACCGCTTCAACGAGCCGCACTGCGGCGGGTATACACACAAGCATTGACTAGAGTGGCTGCTTTAGAGCTGTAACGCGCCACAGACATGTGCGGTACAGGGTGTAGAAACACATGCCGAAGCCGCCACGATCTACTCCGGTTGCACGTCGGAGCCGTAACGCACCGCAGACGTGTGCAGTGTGTGGTAAGAGATTTATTCATCATACAGTGTAGATAGCTTTACTTATAACACGAGTGTTTTTTAAAATGCATAAACTTACACTGGAGTAGGCTAGGCTAATCAGTGATGATGTTCTTTGATAATGTTAGGCTGCTTTTAGCCTTATGCTGGAGCTGAAACTAAGTATGTAAACAATTAAATACATTAGCCTGATAATATCATGTATTGGTGATCTCGCAGGCTAACAACAGGACCCAACACTACTGTAGTGTATTATTTACTCACCCTCCATGCATCCTAGGTGTATATGATTTCCTTCTTTCAGACGAATTCACTCAAAGTTATATTAAAATTTATCCTGGCACTCCCAAGCTTTATTAACCCCCTCCAGGGGGTTAATAAATGCCTCCTGTAGTGAATCGATGCGTTTTTGTAAGAAAAATATCCATATTTAAAATGTAAGAATCAGTTTAATCTAGCTTGCGCTAACAGTTGTACATGGAACTAGTTTTTCAAAAGCAACTATGGTCGCAAGTTCTGTTGTTACCAATAGAGTTCAATGAAACTTGCAACCATAGTTAGTTAAAAGACATAGTATAATTCGGCCAACCACACATGATCTGCATTACGTAAATTTCGTCATCAGGAGGGCTCGCGGCAGCCCCTGGCTGATTATCGGCGCCGATATATTAAGTATTTTTATGGTTATCTGTGTAATTTGGCATTAAAATAAATTAAAGAATGTTTTTGTCAGAGCCCTTGTTATTCTTAATTTTGACATTTATTTAAATTTTAAGACCAGACATATATATCGGTCCCAAATATCAGTTATCGGTCTACTTGACCTGTAATAATCATTATCAGCATCGCCCCTGAAAACACATATCAGTCGACCCCTGATTTCTTTGCAAACTCTCCATTACATTGTGCCTTGCTTACAAAACAAAATGTTCTGAACAAACATAGAATCCTCTGATACAATCCGGGATGCCATTTAAAATAGACCATCCTCTTGTTTCTGACGCTGGGATCCTTCTGATGTCTGTACATAGACGCAAACAACCTTTTTTAACCATAGGTTGTAAAAAAAGATGGACAACGTGTCTCCATACTATAGAAAAGTGAAGCCAAAGCATCTCAGTATGGCTGCTGTAAATTATGTCATTTGGAGCCAGAGTCTGCACAGTAGAGATTCGTTTGGAGCCCGAATCTACGTAGTAGTATCATGAGGTGGAGCCGCAGTATCAAAGTCCCACCCAAACTCCCACAGACCCAATCGCAAGATCACAATCATGACACCACACACCATTTTTATAGTATCAAATAACTAGGCAATCCTTTTAGAAAAACGAACACTTGAACATACATCAGCATGATAAAAACTACCTCAAATGAAGGAAACCACCTTTGGGAAAAATGTATTTGTAGTTCATGTCACATGATCAGATTACATGGAGGGGGCGGGGTTTATGATTATGCTGCACGCTTTGGCTTCACTTTTCAGTTTTCACACTTGGTTTAAACCAAACAAACTTGTCAAAGCAAATGTTCTTTCAATCTCCATTTATCCTTTTGTCGACGGACTCAAGCGCGTGGAGTACATCAGAAACTGAATGTGCATCTGTATATTGTATCCAGTGTAGACAAAATAGCCGCAGTTTTTATAATGGGCTTTATTTGCATTGACAGGACACAACACTCGCATTCAAGTGTCAGCCACTGAGCGACTGTACGCAAGTGGGGGATGCCAGCGGTGAGATAATGACTATTCATTGACGTCCTGCCCTGGAGGCGGTGTTTATGCAAAGTTTGTGCCCTTGTGATGTCACAAGCCACCTCAAATCCAAACAAGCTGTTTTTGGAGCTTGATTAAATAAATGCTTTGTTTATTATGAGGAGAACGTTTTAGAAATCTGCAACAAAACGTGCAGGATATTTTAATGGTACAAAGACCACTTAAATGCCATAAAAATCAAAGCAAATTTTATTTCTCATGTCATGACCCTTTTAATATATGTGACTCTGGACCACAAAACCAGTCATAAGCAGCACCGCTATATTTGCAGCAAAAGCCAAAATGCATTGAATGGGTCAAAAATATCGATTTTTCTTTTATGCCAAAAATCATTAGGATATTATGTAAAGATCATGTTCCATGAAGACATTTTGTACCTTTCCTACCGTAAATATACCAAAATTTAATGTTTGATTAGTAATTAGCACTGCTAGGAACTTCATTTGGACAACTTTAAAGGTGATTTTCTCAATTTTTTTATTTTTTTGCACCCTCAGATTCCAGATTTTCAAATAGTTGTATCTCAGCCCAATATTGTTTTGTCCTAACATACATCAATGGAAGGCTTATTTATTTAGCTTTCAATTAAAAAAAACTGACCCTTATGACTGGTTTTGTGGTCCAAGGTCACATATTGTGTATATGTTATATTTGGTGACACCGTTGTTTAAATAACATTAAATTTCTCAATAACAGTTTTACAACTTAAGTTGCTGCTGACAGTATTCTGTCAGCAGCATTGTATATCACAGGGAAACAGATCGAAAAACAGTTATGACAGTAGATGCTTCACAGCTTCCGCTGACAATTAACATAAGGAAAGAAGCACTTGATGTTCAGTGGGTCAACAAAAACTAAACATCAAATTCATATCAATGCTGCAATGTTTAATTAGCACATACAGACACTAATTAACAGAGACAGCTAAGAGGCACAAACAAACACCCACCTATACAGCAAAATAAAGATTCTCGTGGCGTATTTAGCATGTAACTAGACAGCATCCATACTGTTAGCACAAATGGAAATTGCACAGTTATGTACATCATAGTGCTCCTACAGCATTAAGCATCCTGTCCTCTTCTTCACTGCAACGCACATTTCATTCACTTTCCCATTTGCCTCACACTGTGCTTTTGATAGATTGCGGGATAAATATATCATCACCGAGATGAGATGATAATAAGATTCATAATGACATAACAGCTAAGTTGGGACAACAAATGCTAAGAAACTGCCTCAGAACCTCCTAACTTACTGTTTTTTTCATATCGGAGATCTTCCAAAAGCTTGAAAACAGTCTGACCTTCCCAGAGTCAGTTTTATGACACCTCTGTAATCATGACGTCCACCTCATTAACTAACTGAAGCATGTTATAATGCTATTCCAAATTTTTATTCCAAGTTAAACGTGTCTGTGAAAATGTGAACCGTAAGCTCAAGGTCAAAATTCACCAGGGGACTCTGGGAGAAACGAAAATTACATATTTTAATCATCATAAAAAAGAGGGGGGAAAAAAGATGATTTGAATTCCGCGGCCCAGCAATAAAAAAAGACTAGAAAAAGATTACATCTCCGTCCAAGCGCCAGCTACAGGAAAGAAAATTACAGCTTTTAAAAGACCTTTTGACTTTGTGCTTCTACCTGACTTTAGTTTTACAGGTTGGCCCATTGAGCAAGCAGTCGTAAACAAGATAATAGTATAATTTATCACTAGAGCGATATTTCCTGGCTGTTTTGTTTTAGCCTATTATAAGCGTTAGCTCATTATAGGATTATTTCCCCCCACATTTTAAGGTCAGGCTTTGAGATTCCACTGAAATACTGAGGGAAAGTGTGCTAGTCCATACTTACAAAAGAACATGTGTTAGCTTCTCTGCAATGTTGCTGAATACGTATTACTGACTCCTGTCTATTGTCGCAATTTGGCATTCAGAAGAGACTCAGCTGCAGCAACGTGATCTACGACTGAAATATTTATCCGCACGGCTCTTTTCGGCTGAGAATGCTCTGCGATTGCTTTCCCGAAAGCAATGTGCCTAATGGTGAAATGATGCCTGCCAAAAATGACAGTAAATGACTGTGATGGTTTTTGGAGAAGGCTTTGATGAGTGATTTTTTACAGTAGCGCTGCAATGTTTCTGGAAGCTGCTTCCTAAAGGCGAATAGTGGGGAAAATTATACGCTAAAGAAGTCTGAAATACCATTTTATGCTAAAAGCTTTAAAATGATCAGTATGCTGCAATACAAATGTAAACATGTTAAAGGAATAGTGCACTCAAAAAAGAAAAATGTCCATAATGCTCTTTTCCTTTCAGTGAAAGTGAATGGTGACCAGAGGCTAGCAAGAAGCACCAAAAAGTACCATGGAAGTATCATAAAAGTCATTATAATTATATTTCAAGACATTTTTATGATACTTTTATGGGGATTTTTTGTCATTTTTAAAGCTGTGGTCAGCATTTACTTTCATTTTATGGAAAAGGACAGCGTGAACATTGTGCTAAACATCTTAATTATCTCTCAGGGAAAAAAGTTTGGATTAATATGAGGGTGACTGAATGGTGACAGAATTCATTATTTTGAGTGAACTATCTCTTTAAAGTCAAACAGCAAAGCGCTCATCAAATCTTTTGAGATTATTGAATGATCCCCAAAAGTTAATTTGCTAAAAGCTAAAAAACTAAGTAAAAAGCTGGCACAAAGCGAATCAGTTCAAAGGGCCCCTGTAGACAGATTCACCTTTACTGGTGTAACAAAGTGTCCGCAGCACCTCAAAAGATGAATGATCATGTCAGGCAAAACCAACCAACAGTATCAGAACGGAGATCAAGCATGTGGAAAAAGCCCTGAAAGCACAAAAGAGCTGTAAAATAAATGGACAAGATAGAAGAAAACAAAATCAATTCTGGAATGACAGACAGTTGACGGCTTCCAAAAAGGAATAATAAACAGCAGGTCTATTGGCCGGTGGCTTTGTGTACTGCACTTTTGTATTGTGTCTTGGTGCTCTTGCACTATGTGTCTTTGTATTTTAATATTGATTTTTCATTGTTGAACTTGTTTAAACTACTTGTGAATTTTCTGGTTTGCTGGAAGAACTGTGTAGACAGGACTTTTAATGTACTTGTTTGCGATGCCAAACGAAACAAATGTTGACAGCACGAAAGTGCCTGTAGCACAGATCAATAAATAATTGTGGGTAAATTCGTCAGCCATGCCCCAAGACAATCAACAAAAATCAAAGACCCTCTAGGAATACCGTATGAGAAAAATGAAAACTGATGAGACATCTTATGATCTCGTACTCAGAAGTGAATCATCTTTCTCACTCTGATATTGCAATGATGCAGAAGTATGCTTGATTTAATAAAACATCATATATTTTATACACATAATATAACTCCTTATACAGTTACGGTCAAAAGTTTACATACACCTTCCAGAATCTGCAAAATGTTAATGGATCATTCTTTGGTTTTTCAGCATTTTTGTGTATTTGAACTTGGATTTTGAGATCCATCTTTTCACACTGTAGACAACTGAGGGACTCATATGCAACTATTGCAGAAGGTTCAAACACTCAGTGATGCTTC
The DNA here is from genome assembly GCA_019740295.1 of Labeo calbasu. Taxonomy (NCBI): domain Eukaryota; kingdom Metazoa; phylum Chordata; class Actinopteri; order Cypriniformes; family Cyprinidae; genus Labeo; species Labeo calbasu. The sequence continues at coordinate 25,978 of JAHKKF010515084.1, forward strand.
AGAAATAAAAACGACTCATTAAGAGACGGGGGTGAAAACTTTTGAACCGAATGACGTGTACATTTTTCTTTTTCTTTTTTCTTAAAAACCATATTTCTTTCATTTAGTACTGTCCTTCAGAAGCTACAGAAGATACATGTTTTCCAGAAGATAAAATAAGTTAAATTAACCCTGACTTTCAAATTCAAAAAGTTTTCACCCCCCGGCTCTCAATGCATTGGATTTCCTTCTGAAGCATCAGTGAGAGTTCAAACCTTCTGTAATATAATACACAAAAACGCTGAAAAACGAAAGAATTTGTGGGACCTAAAGGATTTTTATGAAGAACAGCAGGCAATTTAACTGTTCAGGACAAACAAGGGACTCATGAACAACTATCACTATACAAAAAACACAGTATTAAGAATGAAGTGTATGTAAACTTTTGAACAGGGTCATTTTTGTAAATTCAACTATTATTTTCTCTTGTGGACTATATGTAAACATCTTTTATGTGAAATATCTTATTCAGGTCAGTACTAAATAAAAAAATAACATGCATTTTGTATGATCCTTCTTATTTTGGTAAAATAATTAACATTTTGCAGATTCTGCAAGGTGTATGCAAACTTTTGACGTCAACTGTACAAATAAAGAATACATTTTATATAGCAAAACTAATACTGTTTTATTTTTGACAAATTCATACTATATTTTTTATGAATAGCTGAATGTTATATATAATGTTGACAGTACATATAACATTTAATTATTCATAAAAAATATAGTAAAAATATAGTATTTGTTACATACATATGTATATATATATATATATATATACCCAACACTTAATTAGAAACTAATTTGCCCAAAAACAAAATGCCTTATTTGCATGTGGGTAAAGCCGAAAAGATTCTGTGATCATCAATTTGAGATGTGTCAAGATGTGCACTGCGAATCCACCTACAGTGCATTGTGCAAAAGACAAATGGGAACATGTAGGGTATGAACCTTTCCCAGGTGACCTTTAAAATCCTCGTGGAGGCGGCCCGACGTGTTAACGCTGAATTATACTGCGCACACCTTCCTACAAAGCCGCTAAATGACCTTCCGTCTGAGACTGCATGCGATTGTTAAAATGTCTTTCAAGAGGCGGAAATTAACATTAAATTACAGCAATGTGAAGATTAGCTGATACTGACTAATGTGTTTAATTAAGATGCTAGACAGAGCCCTCTGTTAACTGATAAACCTTTGACATGTTATTTCCGACGCCGTGAGTGCGTGGGGAACTTCAGAAACATAAAATGAGTGCCAAGCAACTTTTGATGGAGTGAAAGCAATAAGTAAGCTAATGAAATATGATTTTGTGGGTGCTGACAAAACTTTAGATCAATTATTAGAGATGAAAAACTTCATTGCTTCTAGCACTGGGGATTTAGATTCATCCCAGTGACTCAAATCTTTTGATTCCATTCACCAGTAAGATTCATTCTTTCTGTAAATTATATCATTAGGCTGAGGACGAATGTCCTTTCATCTACTGTGACTCACTGAATCAATCATTGAATCACTGAGTCATTCACAACCAAAATTAGTTTGGTTATGCCTTTATTAAAATTTATATGTCTTTAAGTCAACTAAACGGTGAAGAAATAGCTTTTAATTACAATAAGCTCTTTTTTAATCAAAGACAATAATGCAGATTCGATGTCCTCCATTTGGTCAACCAGAGCTGATTTTTAAGCCACCAGGGAGATTTTAGTGTCAGTAGAAGAGAAAGAAAATGATTCTTCACCCAAAAATTCAAATTATCCCACGATTTATTCACTCACAAGTCAAATCCTATTTGTCCAGGACTTTCTTCTTTCAGACAAATGCAATCGGAGTTATATTAAAAATGTCCTGGCTTTTCCAAGCTTTATAATGGCAGTGAATGGGTGTAGAGATTTTGAAGCCCAATAAAGTGCATCCATCCATCATGAAAAGTACTCCATATGAATCCAAGGGGTTAATAAAGGCCTCCTGAAGTGAATAGTTGCGTTTGCATAAGAAAAATATTTTAAATTATGTAATTTTTCTTACACAAACACATCGATTCACAGGCCGTGGAGTACTTTTTATGATGGATGGACAGATTTTTTAGACTTCAAAATCTGAATACCCATTCACTGCCATTATAAACCTTGAAAGAGCCCGAGCCATGACTGTATTCCTCTGAAAGACGAAAGTCATATAGGATGGCTTAAGGGTGAGTACATTTTCATTTTTGGGTGAACTATCCCTTTAAAAAGATTCGTTCAAAAACACACAATCATTTACTTCATTCAGATTCGTCCCTTTTGGCTAGGTTTAAAATAATCCTAAACAAACAGCGTCTTGAAAAAGCATCAGAAATGTAATGAGCCTAATCCTAGCCAACGAAAAATGTTTAAATTCAATCTCTATCGGATAAATAGTTGCTAATCCCAAGAAAAGCCATCTTGGCCTGAAAGTCGAGCAATTATTTCAACATTAGCTTTTAAGTTGAACTCTATCTGTCTGATCCTGATATCTCATCTCGTCTGACTTAGCCAGAAGGCCTACCTTTTGTCGAATCTCCTCTTCCATTTTAACTGGTGATCCATACTCAGCCACCTGCTTGACTCCTTCACTGGCGAATCCTCCGTACTCCCATAACACATAGCTCCTCGAGTGAGACGCGCCGATGAGAGCCGACCAATGATTAGCACGTCCTTTGGGACAGAAACAACAGCGGTGAACAATAACAGATCTTGCATCTGCAGCTTTATGTAACGCTAAATCCTTCCAGTTAATTGCACTTCTGAAGTGACTTGTTCACTAGTGTGTATCCTCACACATCTAAGTCTCTCTTTAAAGAGCCTACCGCATATATCAACGTCTGTTTCCACAGACCCATTAACTAGCAGCAGTGCGCTATGTGACAACATCCACCCGGCTTCTCTTATCTCACGAAGTATCGGGGCCCGGGCTGTAGTCTTGCCTGCTTGCCAGACAATAAATAACAGATTGGATCATTGCTGCCACACACATAGGTAACGAACCAGCTCTCCTGCTGACTGCTATATTAGCGAACCGAGCTGCAGGAAACAGATATTGCTGGCCACCTCTGCCTATGTTCCCACACTTTCTGCGAGCCACTTTGTTCAAATTTTCAAGTTTTGGATGTAAAATCAGTGTGGCATCAAAACATATGAAGAATGTGTTTTCAATGCTCTTTAAAACTCAGTTGTAGCACCTGACTGTTAAAAAAGACATTTTTGTAGTTTATTCAAAAAATATGAGTGTGTATAACTTCGCATGTTACACTTATATGCTGGACGATGCTAAACTTCAAACTAAAACAGAACATGGAAATTGCAAACAATTAGGGCTATCATGATTGAAGGACTCGGTTTTAAAAAATCCTCAACTACATTTTGCCGTGTCATATAACCTGCAAAATACCGGAAGTGGTGCATTCCACGGACGAAAATCCATGAAACTCATTTTTAGAATGTTTTCAGAAAATAAAAGCTCAAACCCTCGCTCTGAGTTTACATGTTTTGATGTCCACATATATATGTACAAGAAATGACAGTGGCTGTAGCATTTCTGTTGTAAAGAAGTGTCCAAATATTAAAGATTAAGTAGACATTGAATTAAATGTTGTTCAATCAATATTAAAGGAACTGTATGTAAGAAATTTATTTCAGTTAATCATAAAATGGCCCTGACATGTCACTAGACATTAAGAAATCATGTTCATTTCAAATACTTATATCACTGACAA
>JAHKKF010515085.1:0-12500 GCA_019740295.1 Labeo calbasu
CCTTATTTACACAAAATAAGTACAAAACAAGGAAGGGGGTTGGAATGAGCTCTTCGTTTTTATGATTATGTGTGTTTCTACTCCCAAGACAGGAAAAATGTGCTTTGCATCATGGGAATAAATTACATTTTAAAATATATTCATACAGAAAACAGTTATTTTAAATTGCAATAATATTTCACAATATTGCAGTTTTTACTGTATTTTTAACCAAATAAATGCAGCCCTGGTGAACAGATGAGACTATTTAAAAAAAAAAATGTAATGCACGTATTCACTTCAATTGAGCAATTCTGTTCTATTCTAAAATGTCATCATGCTTTGAAATGCTGTGAATATTTTACACAATGTTTAGTCAGATTTAGGTTTCCTTTTCATTTACCTCTAAACTTATTTACACTAAATAAGAACAAAACAAGGAAAAGCTCATCATTTTTGTGATCATAAGTGCTTCTGCTCCTAAGAGAGGAAAAATCAAGAGTCAAAGTGTTTTTCAGGAAAGAACGGAAACTAATTTAGGCTGAATGTCAGTTTGTGGGCGTAGCGGTGCTGCTTCTATAATACAGGACACTGCAATCCCTATTTTATCACACACACACACACACACTTTGGGAGGTCTTGTTATTGCTGGCTGGGAATTATGGCAAGGATAAACTCGCTGCAGATTAATCAAGTGGCCTCATTATCAGCGCAGCGGTTACACAGAGGGTGATTTTTGCATTAACACGTACATTCAACTTCAAAACCAAGAAAAGATTTAACATGCACACCAGCTTTCAACTCTACCTCACCCTTTTGTAGGTTGTGACCTGACTTAAGAGATTTACCGTTTGTACGATAAAGGGAAAAATGGTTTTGAGAATCTTAACAGAATTCCTAACAGAGCTTAGCGGATTGTAAGCTTGTGAGACATGTGACTGGAACGCCACATATACGGTCACTCAGATCAGAAAGCTGAGTTTTCTGATAGATGGTGCTGCTGCTATTTTACAGCTGAACTACTGTTCAAAGCAGCACTTGTGTTTACGAGTGAAACGCGCGCCCCATGACCTCCGGCGTAATTTGCTTCACCTTTGAAGAGCGGCTCCGCTCTGGCGTATTGATGAATGATTTTCAAGACAAAGGACGGAATCACTTTCGAACGCAGGCGGAAATGACACATCTATACAAGACAGAGGCTGAGAGAACGGGATGAGACGCAAGAAAGAACAGAGGTGAAAGGTTAAAGACGTGAATAAAGAAGAAAATACAGACAGAAAGAACTCTGACGACAGAGCCAAGATGGCAGAGACAGTCTTTAGACTCCAGTTGCTATGCAAGTTTACGTTAAACTAACAACCGCAGAATGACTGGTCATTTTAAGATTATTAGCTAATAACTGTGCCTAGCGCAGGGAGATAAATCCATGACGATAATTGTTGCACAATATGGATTTCCTCGATAAACGATAACAAGAGTTCAATAAATGTTTGATGTAATGTTTATGCGGCAAAGGTGGAACAAAAAAGTGCTAGTCAAAGCGCGCCACTCGTACCAAAGTTCAATCGGCGCCACGGCGCGAACTTGCTAGAAGCAGATGGTTCACTCGCAGATGCTGAGTTTCGGTCACTAAACAGCGCCAGTGTGAAGCGCTTGAATTCAGTGAAGAAATGACAAATGACTCTGTTTATAACCAGATGAAACAGCCCTGACAAACAGGAGAAACACTGTGCGCAATGATACAGTCAGAAAGCTTTTTAATCTACAAATTGCCATCATTTACCATAGATTTACTGCAGTAGCACTAACTGCACAGTGGTCAGAAATGTGGGTATATTTGTGTTGAATTTTATTATATTATTAATGTAGACATGTATTTTAGGCTACTGTTTTTCATACAAATACCTAGGAGCCATATTACATTTTTACCATGATATTGAGGTGCTATATTTGTTTATAACTGTTATTATGATCTATGGATGATACTATAGAAGAGCAATGATTAATTAAAAAAAAAAAAAAAAAAAAACTCAAAGTGTCAAAATAATTAAATTTCACCATATAAAAATGAGGTTGCTACAAAACATGCAAAACTAAGAAATATTTTTTTTAAGATATTTATTTTGTTAAGGGAAAATGACTGGAAAAAGTGTGAAGAATTCAAAAAACATGAAGTGTTTGTCATGTTCTGACCATAAAGAATATTTTAAAGCCACTTTTAACCGTCTGGTTTTTGCAACTTTCACACTGTAGCAAAAATCTGCCTTTAAACTTAAAAGAAATAAAAAAATGACATTTATCTTCATAATTACTGTATAATAATTATTATGTAAAAAATTATCGTGATCACTGTTTGGCCATATTGCCCAGCCCTAACTGTGCCTGATTAGCTGACAATCAACTGACTTGTCAATGCATAATGCACTTTTTATGCTTTCAAATAGTACATTATTGTGCAAAATACACAAAAGTGAGAGTAATTTTCATTTACATTTATAATGCTAGAAAAGATTTCTATTTTAAATAAATTCTGTTCTTTTGAACTAAAAGATATATCATGGTTTCCACGCAAATATGAAGCAGCACGAGTGTTTTCAACATTGATAATCATCAGAAATGTTTCTTGAGCAGGAAATCAACATATTAGAATGATTTCTGAAGGATCACGTGACACTGAAGACTGGAGTAATGATGCTGAAAATTCAGCATTACATCACAGGAATAAATTACATTTTAAAGTATATTCCAAAGGCAACCGGTCATTTTAAATTGCAATAATATTTCAGAATATTACTGATTTTACTGTATTTTTAATCAAATAAATGTAGTCTTGGTGAGCTTCTTTCAAAAACATCAAACATCTCACCAACACCAAAGTTACTGGAATGGTAGCTTATGTGTTCACTTAAATTAATCAATTTTGTGCTATTCTGTCCTCATGCTGTTAAACACATTACATTTGCACATTTTACACACTGAACCAGATTTAAGTTTAAACTTCAAAGTAGGGGTGCTCCGATTGATCGGTCACCGATCACTATCGGCCGATAATCCCTTGGGGATGTTTGATTGGCAGTCTCTAAAAAGGCCGTGTCGCAAAATCAGTGTCGCATCGTCGCTAAAGTTTATAAATTGCATTTATTTTACATTTTTTTCCAGTGTTTAACCATTCAGCACTCGCACGCTCTCCTGGAGACTGGGCGCTCATGCACACTCGAAGCGTAAACACATAACGCCACGTTCACATAACTCTTTTTCCGCGCTCATGTTAACGGATTAAAGTGTTCAAGCTGCACACAGTTGCGGTCTAGTAGTGCGTTCCAGGAGCGGTGCGTCTGCAGCAGTGTAGAGATCGTTTCCGCACCAAGCCTGTCCTGCACGCGCAGAGTTATAGTGACAGCGCATTGTTTGCGATAAATATGAACAAGGATTAACACAAAAATGTCCATACACCAAAAATGCATATATAGTTAAAGTTTACTGTGTATCACAGTCACACATGGGTTTTTGGCTAGGTTTAAAGAAAAAGAGCACTGTTAGATAAACAAGGCAATAAATGGATGGCAGTCCTGGAGGTAGGAAAACAAAGTTATTTATTAACAGCAGGATTGCTTGTAATAAAGATTTAAATACAAAAGAAATGGTAGTAGAACTGTTTCTGTCAATGGTAAGTTTTAGAATGTCTGTGATAGATTTAGAATGATTTAGACAAATTTAGAATGTCTGTGATAATGTAAGAAAAGTAGTTTAATATTTTGCCACTTGCTTGAGCAGCTTAATATATGAATCTAGAAGTAAATGTAAAAGCAAAAAGCATTAAATAATGTGTTGCTTATATTTATTGTGTTTAACACGTCTATGAAAGATTACTGTACTGTATTACAAAATAATGGTTAAATGTGTTTGTGGAAATCAGGCTTGTGATGTGTGTAAGCTATTGTGCAACAATTGCAAAATTCTAAAAACAGAAATACACTGCATGATCCAACATTTAGGTGAGATAAATATATATTTTTGAAAAATGTCTAAAAAACGCTCCCCTCCACCCCTCATATTAAAAAACTTGCCTCTCACAAGAGCCAACTAAAAGGCGAATTCCCATTATAAAAAAATAAATAAATAAAATTCAGGCCCTGAACAGGTGTCTAAAAATCCTGACTGGAGTATCACTATAAACAATTGTACGTGATAAAAAGAAGGCTTTAAAAAGACTGGTATCGGTGATCGGATCGGCAGATACTGCTTCCTGTGATCAGCCTACTTCAAAGAGTTTCTCATTTACACCATTCCTTCTCTGCTATAAATAAAACATACTAAATTGTGTCCTAGAATGTGACATAAAACATCCCAAAATGTAAAAAAATGTAACGTCAATGCAAACCTATATTGGACTGCTAAAGGAAGCACAAGACTCTAATTTACAAAAGAAGCACATCTGCTCAGCAAATCTGAAACAGTTAATAGTCCTTCATAATGAAGAGGTCATTTAGAAACTCGTCTTGTTTACTTGTCACACATCTTGCCAAAATCCAAAACCTTGCTCATTATAAAGTGGGGATTTCCTTTCAAACCACTTCTATTCAGGTTCAGAGCCAAAAGATATAATTCTGAAGAACACAAGCTGCCTGAAGTTGCGTGACAAAAAATAAATTTAAATATTGTTTTATAAATACCAAGTTAAGAGTAAGACATTCAGAGAACTAATGTTCTGGTAAGGTTCTCTCAAGGTTATGAACAAACTTCCTTACAGTAACATTAACAGAGCATTCGATCAAAGCTGACGGGGCCTATAAAAATGTTTGCAAAATGTTAGCGCAGAAATGTTAATTTATACATTGTTTATGAACATGTTATTCTGAAACATTTTTTTAAGCCTTATGACTTACAATTTGTTTCAGAACATTTACAAGTAACATTCACATAATGTTTGCTAAATGATACATTTGAACGTTCCAAATGTTACATTTGAATGAACATTCCGAGAACATTCAAAAGTAACTTTGTAGTAATGTGAATGTTCTCAGAACATATTTTACCCCCTGAGATCCACCAGAAATTGTTTTGGGCTAGTTTTCTTTTTTTAGGGCATCATCACAGTAAATATTCCTTTGTTATGCTGTATTTTGCTAATTTTATTTTATTTTCTGTTACCGTATAGTACTACACATCATTTGTAAACGTTCAAAAATATAAAAAATGGAATTCTATAATAGTAATATTCATATGTAAGTAATAATCACATGTCTACTATTTATTATATTATTAGCACATACTACTTTCACACACTAACTTTGACAAACGCAGAGAAAAACACCATAAATTTCTCTTTAAGATACGACAGTACTTCAGAAAGAGGTATGAATTTCCTTAGAAATAACAAAAAAAAAAAAAAAAACCTCTACTCTGGCTCTACATTAAAATGAGGAGGTTGGTTCCAGGCAGAGAACGTGCTATTAAACTTTGAAATGTGCTGTCAGACTCTGGCCATCAGCTCCTTGACTCCCCCAAACCCCTCTGTGAGCAACACGTCTCTAAATTCACATGATGCCAAATTCCAATGTAATTTATCAATGAAATAACAGATAACCTTGGGTACGTTTTTATGGCACCTCGTTTTAAGTGAAAACACCTCCTCCTCGCCCACACCCTACTTGATAAAATGTTCTTAATTCAGTGCACGTAGCACATCTAAAACTGACACGCCCGCAATAAAACAAAGCACATGTGTGTATCTTACCGTTTCAAACAGAGAAACCAAGTACCGAATGATACAGCTGTATAATTTAATGAAACTTCTGTTCAGTGTGTAACTTTTTGACATGCAACAGTTACTGGAGCCACACAGGAATTGGTACAAAGTGATTCATCACTTCCGGATACAACGCAAAAGAAACTCTTCGCTAACTTTTCAGTCGCCAGAAGCCCTTACCTGTAACAAACGCGTGATAAAACTCAAAAACCAGGAGTTTTTCCCCACTTTTCCACCTCCCTTGTTTTCTTTCCCAGCAGGCCAATCCAGGGAATCCGGAAACCGCTACAATTCCGCCCTTATCCCATAATGCCTACGAGACCCCGGCGCAACGGAAGCCATTATGGCTCAAATACCAATGCGGAGAACGGGCGATGAAGCGGAGAATTAGAGCCAAGATGGCGGAGAGAGCGCACAGTTTCTTTGTCACGGTTTGCTTGCAACGAACATGTCTAAACACGCTCCGGGATTTGTGACAAAATATTTTATTTTTTTAAATCAAAATTTAAGTGAGATTTGTAACTTTTGTTTACATGTTTTTATTATATTTAGTTTTATATTTACATTTTTTTTTTGTATTTGAAACAGCTTTATCGCCAAGTATGTTTGCACATACAAGGAATTTGTTTTAGTGTCACAAGCCTTCAGTACACAGAGACAACAACACATAGAAAATAAAAAAAAAAATATGATGTGAATAAAATACACATACACCAGTCAAAAGTTTTTGAACAATAATATTTTTTAATGTTTTTTGAAGAAGTCTTTTCTGCTCACCAACCTGTATTTGTTTGATCCAAAGTACAGCAACAACAACAACAAAAAAAACAGTAAAATTTTGAAATATTTTTACTATGTAAAATAGCTGTTTTCTATTTAAATATATTTTAAAATATAATTTATTGCTGTGCTTAGAAAGCTGAATTTTAGCATAATTTCTCCAGTCACATGATCCTACAAAAATCATCCTTATATTCTGATTTGCTACTCAAAAACATTTATTATTAGTATTATGTTGAAAACAGCGGAGTAGAATTTGAATAGATGAATAGAAAGTTCAGAAGAACAGCATTTATCTGAAATAGAAATATTTTGTAACCTTATAAATGTGTTTATCATCACTTAAACTGAATTTAAAGCATCCTTGCTAAATAAAAGTATTAATTTCTATACTATCGTCCCATATATATATGTTGAAAATTTTGCTTTGATCACAGAAATAAATTATATTTGAAAAGATATTCAATTAAAGCATTTTTTTAAAATAGTAAAAATATGTCAGTGTATTTTAGATCAAATAAATGCAGGCTTGGTGAGCAGAAGAGAATTAAAATCATTAAAAATCTTACTGTATAAAAACATCTGACTGGTATGTATATATAAATAAAAAAGGAATTATTTTAATTTAAAATAAATTGTATGTACAGGTGTTTGTTTTGGTGATGACTTAATGTATACATACATTAAATTATATTTTTATATATTTTTAAAAGTGATTGTATTTTAAAGAAATGAAAGTAAAACTTTTTAAAGTTTTGTTCAATGCCATATACCCCCTCAAACTGAAACGCACAGCTTCTCTTCATTCTCATTGGCGAGCAACAGATGCTCCGTCCTGCGATTGGATAAAAGTTTCACTTCAGTCTTGAATACACACACACGCACGCACACGCATACACCCCTCCTCTTGGCGTACCGCTATTATTCCACTCCACTTATTCCCAGTCCAGGAAAAGTCCGTTAGTCAAAGCGCAGAAGAGACGCAGCGAAGAGATGCTGTCCACCTGATCAAAGCGCTTCAGTTGTTTGATCGATTTGAAAGAGAAAAAAACAACATTTGGAGACGCAAAGTTTTTGGAAAGAAAAAAACTTTGGTTAGAAGAAAGAAAAACCCAAGGTTGAAGACTCTGGAGAGGAACGCAGTCTTTCCAAACATTCCGCAACAGGTGCACAGATCTATCTGAGGAATAAAAGCGATGGCCTCCGCGGCTCTGGAGATCCTGGGTCTGATCCTGTGCGTCTTCGGCACGCTCCTGGAGATGACCGCCTGCGGGCTGCCCACCTGGAAGGTGACCGCGTTCATCGAGGCCAACATCGTGGTGGCGCAGACCATTTGGGACGGCCTGTGGATGTCGTGCGCCGTGCAGAGCACCGGCCAGATGCAGTGCAAGATGCACGACTCCATGCTCGCCCTCAGCCACGACCTCCAAGCCGCACGGGCGCTCACGGTCATCTCGTCCGTCATGTGCGTCGTCGGGCTGATGGTGGTGATCGCCGGCGCGCAGTGCACCAACTGCATCAAGACGGAGAGCGTCAAGGCGCGCGTGGTGAACGTCGGAGGGGTCATCTACATCATCAGCGCCATCTTCGTGCTCGTACCCCTGTGCTGGATGGCCAACAACATCATCTCCGACTTCTACAACCCGCAGGTGCCGACGGCCAAGAAGCGGGAGATCGGCGCGGCGCTCTACATCGGCTGGGCGGCCACCGCGCTGCTGCTGCTCGGGGGAAGCATGCTCTGCTGCTCGTGCCCGTCCTCTGGAAGCTCCGGCTACTCGGTCAAATACGCGCCCACCAAAAGAGCAACATCCAACGGGGACTATGACAAGAGGAATTACGTTTAGACGCTGTTTGGACTCATTTACACATGCTGTTTCGAAGTTTTTATGTGTTGCACCTGCAGATGTTTCGGTTTTTACTTTTTAAGCATCTTGGACTACTGTTTGGATCATTTTTTTTATTTAACATGAACCTTTTGAGGATATGCATTTCTGAAAGGTGGACGTTTTATAATAACTTTCAACAATATTAACAAACATTATGCAATGCTTAACAGATCATCTAAATGCTTTCAAATAGTCCTGAATTTTAATGTGCATTAACTACTGATCTGTTAAACATTATAGCATTTTTATATAGCCTAAAATGCCTTATTTCTTTATTTTTTAAAGCATTTTGGACTGATTGGCTGATAAAAAGGCACTGATCACTGTAAAAATGATAACAGTAAATAAAACATTAAAAAAATATATACTATTTTAGATTTTCTGCTTTACATTACACTTTTAAATCAACGTTACTTGTTTTTTCTTTGTAATTGTAATGTTTACTATCAGTATCTGATTGAAAACTGATTTCACTCCACTTTTTTCTTACTTAATGTTCATATAACATGCATAAACTATGATCTGTTAAGCATATTTGAAGTTTGTTTGTTCATATAATGAAAGTTATAAAGTGTTTCGCCTTTGCTAAAAGTGCTGTTTCAAATCTATCGAGGACATTCATGGGTGAAAGAAGCTATATTCTGACAACATATCTCTTTTAGGTACCTGGAGAAGTTTGTAAGCTTTTACAAGTTTGTCAAAGACTAAAACCATTAAGTTAGTAGCTGTAGCTTTTGTGATGTTTACCGACGTTTTAGTGTGTACATCTAGAGGAATCTGCTTCGGCACATTTGCAGAGACTCTTAAACGCTTGGATTGTCAGCCAGGAGAAACAGCTGGAAAACCCAAGCGATTCCTGACTGATTGGTTATCTGTAACTCACCCGTCCACACTGATGCTCATCAGAGCTGAACAAGGCCACATGAGAAATACAGTTCAGCAGGATCTATGTCCTCTATGGAAGATAAGTCTGTTTTGGGAACATCCTGCCGGTTAGTGCCTTCACGGATGTGCATCTTCATGTTTCTTGAACTCAAGACCTCTACGTTCAGTTTATTCAGCTCATCTAAAATGTGTATTTTTTGTAACTTTTTTTTTATTTGTCTTTGAATTCTTGAATGAATGTTGTTTGGAATAAACATTTACATTTTTGACACAAATACGAATGTTTGTGTTTTTAATACCTCTGTATGTTTAAATTATAATTATAGTTTTGATGTGTAATGATTATAATGTCACCTCACGCTCAATAACAGGTTTTGAAAACCCTTAATATGTTTTAGAACGCTCATATAAACTGGTTTCTGGACTGGTAGTTAGCTTTCTTAACTGGTTTTGATGCTAAACAAAGTCTTGAAGGCTTGTATTTATCATTGAAGTTACCATAAGGTTCTTACCAATGAGTTGAATGTATTTGATACTGGGTGGTTAGTAAATGAAAAGCGTGTACAGTAAGACGTGAAGTGCAACTGTTGTTGCCTGGGTTTCCAAAACCTCGTTTCTTAAGGCTTAGCCGGTCATATGGCCACTCAACGCAGCAAAAACACGTCAGTCACACTGGAGAACTGCATGACCTAATTTTACTGGTTAGTACCAGTACGAGTGAACTGGTCACACACTGGAATGTAAAAAGAAAATTGAACAGTCAGGCCATCTGACTTTGTTTGCAGTACCAACTTTCACTATCACTGTACACCAAAAAAAATCAAAAATATACATTTTATTTTTTAGATGCATGTTTTATATCCATTAGGAAAAAAATCCATGTTTCTTTACACAAAATAAATAAAATAATAATAATACATTTATAAATAATTGATCGTTTTTTTAGCTTGTAATAATATCTAAATTCCAAAAAAAAGTTAGATAAATTCAGAAAAATGCATATAAAAGTCCCTAGGTTTAATGACAATAATAATAATAAATCTACAAATAATCGATCAGATTTTTAGTTTGTAATAAAATCTAAATTCCAAAAAATCTGAAAAATGCAAATAAAAATCCATAGATTTTCTTTACACTAAATAACAACATTAATAATAACAATAATAATACATTTCTAAATAAATTTATCAGACTTTTTGTAATTTTTTTGTTGTAATAATATCTAAATTCACAAAGTAATAAAAAAAAAAATCAATACAAAATATTAATCAGATATATATATATAGACAGATAGATAGATAGATAGATAGATATATTTAGATGCATATTTTAAATACATTAGAAAAATGACAGAAAAATCCATAATTTTTCTTTGCACAAAATAAATAAAATAAAAATAATTAATTTAGAAATAATTTACCAGATTTTTAGTTTGTATTAATATCTAAATTCCAAAAAAAAGATAAAATCTGAAAAATGCATATAAAAATCTATAGGTTTTCTTTACACAAAATAAAATAATAATAATTAATTTAGAAATAATTTACCAGACTTTTAGTTTGTATTAATATCTAAATTCCAAAAAAGAAAAAAAAAGGATAAAATCTGAAAAATGCATATAAAATCTATAGGTTTTCTTTACACAAAATAAAATAATAATAATTAATTTATAAATAATTTACCAGATTTTCAGTTTGTATTAATATCTAAATTCCAAAAAAGAAAAAAAAAGATAAAATCTGGAAAATGCACATAAAAATCCATAGGTTTTTTTTTTTACACAAAATAAAATAATAATAATTAATTTATAAATAATTTACCAGATTTTTAGTTTGTAATAATATCTACATTCCAAAAAAAAAATAAAAAATGGATGAAATCTGACAAATGTATATAAAAATCCATAGGTTTTCTTTACACAAAATAAAATAATAATAATTAATTTATAAATAATTTACCAGATTTTTAGTTTGTAATAATATCTAAATTCCAAAAAAGAAAAAAAGAGATGAAATCTGAAAAATCCATATAAAAATCCATAGGTTTTCTTTACACAAAATAAAATAATTATAATTAATTTATAAATAATTTACCAGATTTTTAGTTTGTAATAATATCTAAATTCCAAAAAAGAAAAAAAAGATGAAATCTGAAAAATGCATATAAAAATCCATAGGTTTTCTTTACACAAAATAAAATAATAATAATAATAATTTATAAATAATTTAGCAGATTTTTAGTTCGCAATAATAACTACATTTCAAAAAAATAAAGAAATAAATAAATCTGAAAAATGTATATAAAAATCCATAGGTTTACTTTACACAAAATAAATAAAAAAATAACAATGTATCAAGCGTTTACTTTGCAATAACTGCTAAATTAAAAAATGGATTTAATAAAAAAATATATATTTAAAAAAAAAAAGTAAAGTTAAAAATAAACAAAAATGTTTTTATTTGCAATAATAAATTTGCTAAATTGCTACACTAAACAACTATAAAGTAACTTAATACACTATAAAACAATAGCATACAGTGCAAAATCAAGTTTGACGGTTCCAATATTATCACAAATTTTCTTGCACATTTACTTCTGTTTCAGCTAAATATATAACTTCACACTAGTGGTGTTCAACAAGTCCCACAAAACCAGATGTTCAAGTTTACATAAAAACACAGGATGGATGTAATCTAGCCATCAATGCAAATAATAAATGCATTTATTAAAACAATATATGCACATTAAAAAGTCTATAATTTTGCTTCTATTAATTTGACTATAAAATTTAATCTTATTTATTTCATTTGGAAAACACTTACAACCTAAACAAAACTAGTTACTTTAGTTGCTGCCACCTTAAGTAATTTTTTTGCTTATTTGACCAAACATTTTATAGCGCTAACTCTTTGCAGTCTTGTGTTTCTGTAGTTTATGGGTTTGTTAAAAGCACTGCTTCCCCCGACCCTCCTCTTTCAGTTTCGAACACAATAGAGCCTGTATGAATATCCACACCAGCTCTTTCAGCCGCCATTGTGGGATTGTTAGTTCCAGTCACCCTTTGGAAGCTAAGGAGGTTACGAGGCTGAGTAACGAGCGTGTGTGTGTGTGAGTGTGTGTGTTTTGGGTGGGTACTCGGGGGAGGTGCCAGACTTTTTTAAAAGGACCTTCCATCCATAATGAAGAGAGGCGCATGGGGGCAGCGACGACGTCATTAAAGA
>JAHKKF010515086.1:0-12988 GCA_019740295.1 Labeo calbasu
GGTATGTCGAAAAACTCCCATCTCATGTTCTCCCTCAACTTCAAAATCATCCTATATCGCTGTTTTACCTTTTTTGTTAAGGGTGTTTGATCTTCTTTCCATGTTCACTTTGCGAAGACTGGGTCGGAACTTCTGCAATTATGTAGGATGATTTTGAAATGATTTTTGAAGTTGAGGGAGAAAATACGATTGGAGTTTTTCGACATACCCTAACTGTCTTGAGCCAGAATACACAAAGTTCAAGAAAGTACAAGACTGCAAGTATTTAAATTGCATTTTTTTATGTAAATAACCAATCATTTCGCTAGATAAGACCCTTCTTCCTCGGCTGGGATAGCTTACAGCCGCATTTGTATCTTAATTTGTGTTCTGAAGCTGAACGAAGGTCTTACAGATTTGGAACGACATGAGGGTGAGTAATTAATGTCAGAATTTTAATTACTGGGTGAACTATCCCTTAGAAGTATTAGCTTCTTAATCTGTAAAACCTTTTTAATGAGGGGAAATGCCGTTAGAAAAGAAAAGAGGTTTTCCTAAAGTTAGTTAAACAGTCGGTGTTTAAATTGTCACAATTTTCAATTAGAAAATTTCACTTTCGACACCTCAGTTATGAACTGTTTAACAGATGGAAAGCTTACACTGGTGGGAAATGTTGGGGTAATGTGCTCCTTTTAGCCTCTGACACATTAGTGCGTGGGTGCCAGCTCAGTAAGACATCAGCAGCAGGTTTAATTTACATGACATATAAAGCCAAGTTTGCACTGGAGTAAAGTAAAGAATAAGGTACAGCCAGCTAATCATTATCGTAAAATGAACCCCCATCCGGATCACGACACAGAGTGGTGGGGTCTTGTATCGTCCTAATGGAGTATATTTTAAGACGATGATTATTATGTGTAGATTATCACACTTTCTAAAGCTACTTAGCAAATAAGTGAATAAATGATCATTAAATATTGATTTATTTTATCTTTTAAAAAAAGAAACTGCTAAGTGCACCAAGTAGGAGGGTGGATGACAGGAACAGTGTCAAATATTCAGTTTAGCCTCGTTGTACAAAAATGTGTGACCTGTGACCACAGGATGCTGTGACTGACCAATCAGAATCGAGTATTCCCGAGAGCCGTTAAAATAATGAGATAAAAAATTAGATAAATGAGATAAAAAGGCTCAAAAGAAAAGAAATGCATTAAGTTCAATGCTATGTGATTGGCTGATACAATACTTGTGACGTCAAAGAAATCGGAAAAAAACATTCCATATAATTTCATATAATTTGTTGCTATTGCTAAATAATTCTACTATGGTTTATTAAAGTATGAATATGAATATTAGGAATGTGTATTAGGGCTGGGTAAAAAAATACTGATTTCGCAGTTTTAATCGATTCTCATTTTTATGAAATGATACCTATTCTTAAAGGGATAGTTCACTTAAAAATGAAAATTCTGTCATTAATTACTCATCCTCATGTCGTTCCAAACCCGTAAGACCTTTGTTCATCTTCAGAACACAAGTTAAGATATTTTTGATGAAATCCGACAGCTTTCTGACCCTGCATAGACAGCAACACAACTGACACTTTCAAGGTCCAGAAAGGTACCAAGAACATCGACACAACCATATGTGACATCAGTAGTTCAACCATAATTTATATGAAGTTATGAGAATACTTTTTTATGTATAAAAAAACTAAAATAACTTTATTTAACAATTCTTCTCCCCTGAGTTACAGAGCTTCTGCCATTATCAAGAGTACCAATAAACCATCGTTGCATTGCTGTACAGAGGGTCAAAAAGCTCTCGGATTTCATCAAAAACATCTTACATGTCTTATGGTTTTGGAACGACGTGAGGGTGAGTAAATAATGACAGAATTTTCATTTTTGGGTGAACTATCCTTTTAAATTCCAAGAATCATTTAGTTTAGCCTGTTTTCAGTGAATGAACGGAACATTATAGCACACCTCCCATCCAATAAACTGTCTCACGTAATTGCTCAATCAGTGTTTCAGAAGCAGAAAGATGTCAATATAACCTATGTAGTACCAACTACATATGTAATGTAATGTAGTACCAATTGACTCTCATGTATATTTTACGGCATTAGTTGGAAGTTTTTTCTCTTGAGAGAACTGTAACTGATACATATTCAAAATAATCTATATTGAATCGAATCGATTTGAATCTACATTGAATTGAATCGCAAGCATGTGAATAGAAATCAAATCCAATTGTGAAATTTGTGTCATTACCCAGCCCTAATGTGTATGCATTTATAAGCTAACAGGGTTAATGTTCCCCAGTGATATTAGCACAGAAACATGAGAGACATTTTCAACACTCTTGATATTTTAGATCAAATAATCTTTCACGTAATCTGATTGGCTCTTGTTTTAAAGCCCCCCAAAAATTGGAAAAATAATTATTGGGCTTTAGATTAGATAAAATAGGTCCATTCTTATTTGTTGTATTCTATAAAGTATAATTTTTGCTTTCTTTCTTACAGCGATGGGTTTTGGAACTATTGCAGCATTAGACCCACATTTATTATCTAACAAACATCTAACATTTTCATGGTTCGGGACACAAAGTTCTGACTTCAAATGGTTCTTGAAACGTCAGTTCATATCCGCATATTTGTTGTTTTGTCCAAAGACAGGCCAAAGGATGGAGAGATGTTTGTTTTTTCTTCAGTGAGCCACCGGAACGATCAAAACCAGTCCAGCTGGGGCGCTGCAGGGAACTGAGCAGGAAGTGGCTGGTTTGTGATACAAAGGTTAGAGGTGTCACATGCATCTCTGTGGGAAGATATGATTGGCCAGCTGGAGATTTATCTTCTAAGAAAACATTTGCATTTACAGTTTTGTGTCCTCAGAATCAAGTTGTTACTTTCCATCCCATGCCTTTGACTTATTGATTATTAATAATGCATAGCAGTATTTTACTGTTTTGTGGTTTATGATTTCATGCTGATCTGCCTTTTAGCCTTTTTTCTGCCTTTATTGCCTAAATACCAAAACGCATGTAATTTTCTAATATGAATAATAATTTTATTTCTTTTCAGTTTTTGCAATAAATAAAGGGGTAGTTTATCCCAAAATAAAAATTCTGTCATCATTTACTCACCTTAATGACTTTCTTTCTTTTGTGAAACAATCTGTCAAGATTGTTGGTTAATGATTGTTGAAGATCTTTTATGTTCCACAGAAGAAAGAAAGTCATACAGGTTTGGAATGACAGTTTTTATTTTTGGGTGAACTCTTCCTTTAATAATTATCATTCATTGTCAACTTTGATTACCCAAGTGTAGCATTGTGTTTGCAGGAATGGACCTTTCTGATCATGTACATGTTTATGGAAAGTATGAATCCAGGTTATTGGAGGGTCAGCAATATACTTACTGTGGTAGTTGATGGTGTTGATGAGTCTGACGCCTACATGAGCATGGTTATAGGTTACCAGCACAATATCAAAAAGCTCCTCGCTGTCTGGATAGAGCTCCCGTAAACGGCTATTTACGGCCTCCAGTGCCTGAGAAAGCAAGCAAAATAAGGTGTTTAATCAAATATTGTAATCAGTAGATTGTGGGATAAGTAGTGACAATATTACAGTCAATACGGTTAAAGGGATAGTTCACCCCAAAATTTTGTCATTAATTACTCATCCTCATGTGGTTCCAAACCCATAAGACCTTTATTCATCTTCTGAACACAAATTAAGATATTTTTGATGAAATCGGAGAGCTTTCTGACCCTGCATAGACAGCAAAGCAGCTATGCATTTGTGTTGTGGTACTCTAGTAAATGCACGGCAAGGACTGACACAGAAGAGAAGAAATTGTCTTTGTGCGCAAAAAGTATTCTCGTAGCTTCATAACATTATGGTTGAACTACTGATGTCATATTTCACTGATGCCCTTACTACCATGGGTCTTGAATGTGTGAGTAGTGTTGTTGTCTATGCAAGATCAGAAAGCTCTCGGATTTTATCTTAATTTGTGTTCTGAAGATGAACGAAGGTCTTACGGGTTTGGAACGACATGAGGGTGAGTAATTAATGCCAGAATTCTAATTTTTGGGTGAACTATACCTTTAAGGCAATGTCCTAGTTTTCGTTGATAAGGCATTATATTTTCTGGTCATCAGATATCATTGTGCATTATTACCTTAACAAATGCGAATGCTGGGCCAGGAGCAAAGGGCTCATTTTCGTGCTCCACTTGATACCTGAGGTACTCCTCTATTCCTTTCTGCTCAAACACTTTCTGCTCTTTCTCTGTGCGGAACAGAACCCGCGACGACACAGCAATGGTGACTGCATTCTCTGGTTTGGGCTGAACAGAGATGGTAAAAGAGCTGTGAGACATTCATCACAAATTTTGAGTATATAATATACAAGTACAGGAACTGTTTAAACTGTTTGTTCAAAGCAAGTGCTGCAATTTCATAAAAGTGGTCTATATGACTTGTACACTGTCACAAATCTTCTTAAGTCAAAACATTTGCACTGATTTTTTTTTTTAATCTACTTAGCATTCATATATATTTATTTCAGTTTTAGTCATTTTTTACTTATTTTATTTCAGTTAAAGGAACACTCCACTTTTTTTGAAGATAGGCCCATTTTCCAACTCCCCTAGAGTTAAAACGTTTCACCATCAGCCGATCTCCGGGTCTAGCGGTAGCACTTTAGCATAGTTCAGCATAGATCATTGAATCAGATTAGACCGTTAGCATCTCGCTCAAAAATGACCAAAGATTTTCGATATTTTTCCTATTTAAAACTTGACTCTTCTGTAGTTACATCGTGTACAAAGACGGACGAAAAATGAAAAGCTGCGATTTTCTAGGCGATATGGCTAGGAACTATACTCTCAGTTTGGCGTAATAATCAAGGAATTTTGCTGCAGTACCATGTGTGCAGAAGGCGCAATGATATCACGCAGCCGTCAACTCTGCCGGCTGCAACTCTGCATCTACACAAACTTAGTGCCGGTCACTTTCAAGCGCTGCGTAATATTATGGCACCTGCTGCACCCATGGTACGGCAGCAAAGTTCCTTGATTATTACGCCGGAATGAGAGTATAGTTCCTAGCCATATCAGCCTAGAAAAATCACAACTTTTCATTTTCCGTCGGTCTTAGAACACGATGTAACTACAAAAGAGTCAAGTTTTAAATAGGAAAAATATCGAAAATCTTTGGTCATTTTTGAGCGAGATGCTATCGGTCTAATCAAATTCAATGATCTATGCTAAGCTATGCTAAAAGTGCTACCGCCAGACCCGGAGATCGGCTGAATGGATTCGAAAACGGTAAAACTGTTTAACTCTAGGGGAGTTGGAAAATGCGCCTATTTTTAAAAAAATATATATTCCTTTAAAGGCAACATTTCTAATTTTCATTTAAATTGTTTAAGTTTATGTTTCTCCTCTATCTATCTATCTGTCTATTTATCTATCTGTCTATCTATTTGAGCTTTATTTCAATTAACAAAAAAAAAGGTTTTTAATAGTTTTACTTTTGGAAATCAATAACAACACTGTTCAATGTAATAACCAGTGACATTTGAGATCATTGATTTCAAACCAGACAAGACACGTTGAAATCAATAGTTCACCCAAAATTAAATTTCTGTCATTGTTCATGTCATTTTTGGGTGAACTATCCCTTATAAAAAAAAAACACATTTTAATATACATGAACTCACATGAAGGCATAAATTATTGAATAACAATGCCACTATCACATGACTTCAGATGACTTATAAAAATATAAAATATAGCTCAGAAGTCATACTGACCACTACATAAAATTGTAATTATTTTAATTTTTGGGTGAACTATCCTTTTAAAAAGAGCCAGCAACAAATTTATTCTGTAGAGCGCATAAAGCAGCTGAAAGAACAGTATGAAATGCAATAGTCATCTCTCCACAGCAAGCAATCATGCGTCATTACAGATTATCTCTTTAGGTGAGAAGGCACGGATAGTGTGATTAATGAAGAGCACATTAGGATCTCCGGTTTCAGAGTAGATCAGACAGGACCGGATAATTTTAGATTATCATGGTCATCACAATAGCTCTGTTCCCCAGTTGTATTATTCAATCAATATTTCATATGCAGCCACATAGACCACTGAAAGTGATCCAGTGATCAAACTAAAATGAATTTCCAAGTAATGTTTTCAACCTGTGTTATATAATTTAATGGAAACTGCCGGTGATGCATCAGGTGGCATGTAGTCAGTAATGTGATTCCCAGCAGCAGAGCATAAAACATGTACAGTGCTGATGTATGGTCACATGGCCACACGTCAGCCGACTACTGGCTGTTCAGTATGTCACAGGAAACCACCAGGAAGAGCAAGGCTAGTTAATTTTGGAAAGGGGCTACCGCATGACGCAGCCAGACCGCTGTTCGTGCTGTTCAACACGCCCTCAACCGAACAACAACCCTCCAACCCGAGACATGTACTGCCTGGG
Organism: Labeo calbasu; assembly: GCA_019740295.1. Lineage (NCBI taxonomy): Eukaryota > Metazoa > Chordata > Actinopteri > Cypriniformes > Cyprinidae > Labeo > Labeo calbasu. The sequence continues at coordinate 6,489 of JAHKKF010515086.1, forward strand.
GGGTTATGGGAAAAGGACAACCTGTGTAAATTGATCTGTGACCAGTTAAAAGTCTCTTTCCCCAAAGAACCAAGACCGATTTGCCATTCCAGATGAGCCGTGTCATGTCTCTTGCTCATGCTGGGAAATTCTAAGAGGTCTGAGCAGGACTGGGAAATGTTTTAATGATAGGGTATTTCAGGTGGCTGATAAGTGGTCACTGCATTACAGAGGAAATGGGCTGCTGGGGTAACAGGACCAGATTTGAACTATTCAGCACATTGTTAGAGGGAACATTTACTCTAAAAGCCCTTTACAGCTCAGGAAAAGTGAACATTGACCCGCTGTATAAAATCTGTCCTAATTGTTTGAATTGCAACTGCCCACTTACCAGCTATTTTACCTATAGACATTAGACTTTTCTGAACCAGACTGAAGCATACGAATAAAAGACAGGAGTTCATGTTTAGGGGGAAAATTGTAAACATGCAAACAATTAAAGTGTTTTAGGAAAAGTCTGAAATCTCCTATACAGTGTTGGGAAAGTTACTTTGGAAATGTAAGATATTATAGATTACCCTATTTAAAATGTAATAAGTAGTGTAGCTATTTCAAGTACTTTATTAAAGTAATATAACTGATTACATTTGATTACTTTTTGATTATTCTTTTATACGTTTTCAACATTTTTCAGGGTTAACCTTACAGTAGTACTCAACACTGATCACTGTCAGACTGTCAAAATCTTTCATCACTAGAGTTAAGATTATAATAATTTAATTTTAAAGCACAGGAAACACTGGCATCCAACAATGCCTTGGACAAAAACAGTTAATCTTGCAAAATAAAGCATATACACTACCAGTCAAAAGCTTTTGAACAGTACGATTTTTAATGATTTTTAAAGGAGTCTCTTCTGCTCACCAAGCCTGCATTTATTTGATCCAAAGTACAGCAAAAACAGTAGTTTTGAAATAATTGTACTATTTAAAGTAACTGTATTCTATTTGAGTATATTTTCAAATGTAATTTATTCCTGTGATCAAAGCTACATTTTTAAGCATCATTACTCCAGTCTTCAGTGTCACGTCATCTTGCAGAAATCATTCTAATATGATGATTTGCTGTTCAAAAAACATTTTTATAGAGATCCAAAAATCAGCATTTATCTGAAATAATATATATAGAAATTAATACTGTTTAGCAAGGATCCTTTAAATTGATCAAAAGTGATGATAAAGACATTTATACTGTAATGTTACGAAAGATTTATATTTTAGATAAATGCTGTTCTTTTGAACTTTTTTCTGAACTCAAAGAAACCTGAAAAATTCTATGCTGTTTTCAACATAATAATAATAAATGTTTTTGAACAGCAGATCAGAATATTAGAATGATTTCTGAAGGATCATGTGACTGGAGTAATGATGCTAAAAATTCAGCTTTGAAATATTTAAGGTATAAAATTATATTTTAAAATATATTCAAATAGAAAACAGTTATTTTAAATAGTAAAAATATTTTGCTGTACTTTGGATCTAATTAATGCAGGCTTGGTGAGCAGAAGAGACATTTAAAATCTTACTGTTCAAAAACTTTTGACTGGTAGTGTACATAAGGAAATAAAACAGTTATGGAATAAGCATGTGTCATATTCTGTCCTAAACTCATATTTTAGAGTAGTTAATGCAGTTTTGGAAAGAAATCAATCAAATCTGTATGTAAGTGTGTGAAAATATTCAAATGTAACCCCCCTTTGTAATTGTTAACATTTTCATACTGTAATTTACTGTAATTACACATTTGTGACCCTGGACCACAAACCCAGTCATAAGGGTCAATTTTTAAAAATTGAGATTTATACATTATCTGAAAGTTGAATAAATAAGCTTTCCATTGATGTATGGTTTGTTAGGATAGGACAATATTTGGCTGAGATACAAAATCTGGCATCTGAGGGTGCAAAAAAAATATAAATACTGAGAAAATCGCCTTGTCCAGTTGTCCAAATTATTTTCTCAGATTACAGCTACAATTATTTTTTATTATTATTATTAAATTATGTGATTCTGTTACATCTAACTTACTCCCCAACACTGTCTATAGACCAGTGGTTCTCAAACAGGGGCCCAGGGCCACTAAGGGCCACTAGGTCAAAAGAAAATGACTACATGACAGATTTTGTGGCTTAGTGTATGAGGTGACTTTAAAATTGTGATTACTTATTTAATTGCAACTCCTAGTTTCTGTAAACAAAAAAATAAGCAGCTTTGTCATTATAGGCCCTCGAGGGCCTTGTTTTTTGCAAGTGGGGCCACAGAGTCCAAAAGGTTGAGAACCATTACCATATGGTCTATGGTCTGTTTTAGTGAAAAATAATATCTTCAGTATTATTTTTCCTGCTCTACTTCTAAGTCACTAATTTAGTTAGTAAATTAGTGAAATTCATGTTAATTTTTCAAACTGCATAAGTAATATTATTTATATAATTATTATACTGTATGTTTATGTGTGTGTCTGTGTGTAATAAATATTTACTAAAAATGATTTTCACTTCACGCTTAGTCTTAGATTTTTGGACACCATTGTGTGTGATATTGTGGTTATGCTATTTATTCTGCTTTTTCATTCTGCCATTTTCTGTCTTTCATGTGTGGTCAATCACAGGAAATCACAATTTTTAATGCATACAGCAAAAAATGTTGAATGCATTGCACAGGCACATCAAAACTTAAAGGGGTCCTATTATGCTCTTTTACAAAGTCTTGATTTTGGGTGTACTAGAACATACTTTCATACTTGGTGGTTCAAAAAACACATTATTTTTAACATAATTTACATTATTACAATACATTTTCCCCAGCCTGGCACATAAGGCTCAGTGAGTTCTGGGTTTAATGAAGGCCCGCCTTCCGAAAAATGAAATGTGTTGTGATTGGTTAGCTTTCCCACTGTATTGCGATTGGCGAACAGCTTAGACGATGTTTCAGTGCTGCCACGCCCCTTGTCAAAGAAGCAAGTGCCGTGTACAACTGTTAGCGCAAGCTAGATTAAAGTGATTCTTACGTTTTAAATATGAATTTTTTTTTTTACAAAAATGCAACGATTCGCTACAGGAGGCCTTTATTAACCCCCTGGAGCCACGTGAACCGTCTATGCCATTCTAAAGCTTGGGAGTGCCAGGATAAATTTTGATACAACTTCGATTGCATTCGTCTAACAGAAGTAAGTCATACACATCTAGGATGCATGGAGGGTGAGTAAATAATGTGCTACAGTAGCGTTGGGTCCTATCATCAGCCTGCGAGATCGCCAATACATGATATTACGGTGCTAATGTATTTAATTATTTACGTACTTCGTTTCATTGCCCGAAACCTGCTCCAGTATAAGGCTAAAAGCAGCCTAACATTATCAAAGAATATCATCACTGATTAGCCTAGCCTATTCTAGTGCAAGTTTATGCATTTTAAAAAACACTCGCGTTATTAGGTGAAGCTATCTTCAATGTATGATGAATAAATCTCTTACCACACGTCTGCGGCACGTTATGGCTCCGACGCAGCAACTGGAGTAGATCGCGGCTTTGACGTGTGTTTCGACCCCCTGTACTGCACACGTCTGCGGCGCGTTACAGCTCTGAAGCAGCCACTCTAGTCAATGCTTGTGTTTATACCCACCGTCCTGCGGTTCGTTGAAGCGGTTCTCCGCGCTGCATCACTTAAGTGAGGCTAATCCCCCACCTCGTCCCTACCCTCCCTCCAACAATTCAAATTTCTGTGGGCGGGATTTAATTTAATGATATTCTAATGGACCACATTGTGACATCATTGCATGCAGAAAACAAACATTGTAGTCCAAAGAAGCCGTTCGTTGTAGTTCTTGAAAAGGGATTTTTTCAAAAATGAAATATCTCCTTTTGGTGTGGACTTTGAGATTTGTAACTTTGTGGATCTTTTTTAAGCCCAAAGATACACACCACACACTGACTAAAGTTCAAAAAGTGAAAAAGCATAATAGCACCCCTTTAAAGGCCTGAAGGCCTCTTCAGTTAAACACCACTGGCAGACACACTAATATATCTACTGAAAGACAGAAATGGATTTCGAAATGAATTTTCTTTGCACCCAGTGACTTAAAAACACTGTCAAAGTACTAAAAGCACCATCAAACTGAGCTCTAAAAATGCATTAATGTATTAGTTTGTGCAAGTCCATATTGTGGGTCAAAAGGTCATGCGTTTAGTAGAGCAAAGCAGAACAGATTGTTAATGAGACGGCAGAGATGAAAATCTGCATGACCCTTTGAAAATACTTACAAAGAATATGCCTCCCTCCACCTTCCTGGCCCGTCTCACAGGTCCCTTTATAAAATAACATTTCATATCAACCTCCACGTCACAGGTATACAGATTTGCCCGTTATGTAATGCATATTACAGTACACATAAGCTCTGGTTTGGAGAGATTACCATGATTGGAAATGAATAGGAAAACACAAATGGGACAGAAAGTGAATACAACAGATGAAAGCTTTTGAGAAAAGAACCACCAAACCTTCCTGTTATGACACTATATTTCACTAAGACTCATGGGTAAGTGATACTGTAGCATTTAGGAGAGGCTGTTCCTATAGAGGTGTTGAGCTCTCCTGTGGAGAGGTGTTATATAAACCATGTGCTTGAAAAAGCTCCCCAAATGCTTGCTCAGTAGTATGCAGTGTTATTCATGGTTCGAACTCTTGATATAGAGACACTTTAATTATACTGTCACAGATACAGTTACACACACCACAGGGGATCAAGATTGAGTGTTAGTAACAGCTCGTCTCAGGAAACAATCTCCCGGTAAATAAACTGAGTAAACTCTGTGTTTTCTTTCCCTCTGACCAAGCGGAAACTGAAGCTCCAGCTCTGCTCTTTTACACTGCGGATATTCCTTAAAAATATGAAGTGGGCATAGAAAGGCACAATCCCTCTTCAAAAATGAGACCTGGGACCAGTTGATAAAAAACCTCATTTCAGAAATCATTTCTGGCTATGACTCTGAAGAACTATGCAGATACTTTGCAATTGTGCTTTGGGTCAATGCTATATTAAAAGGTTAAGTATTTTCCCAGTGGGTGTTTATTAGCTAACAAGTTATGGAGCTTTAATGTGGAGATAAAAAGTGGACAATTTTTCTAAAATATGTCACTTTTGATCAAATGAATGCATTCTTGCTGAATAAAAAAAGCTTTCTTTCAAAAAGGAAACATCTTACTGAGTCAACACTTTTGAATAGAAGTGCTAGTTGTAATCTTATAAAACATTTATTACTTCAAAAATAAATCTAACTTATTTACAATATTTACATGTATGGTAACACTTTAGATTAGGGAACACATATTCATATTTAACTATGATCTTTGCCCCCAGTAAACACCTAATTTGCTGTTTCTTAATAGTTAGTAAGGTATTTGCGAAGTTTATGTTGCTGCCTTATGTTAAACTGCTTTAAATGACTTTTTTTTCACATCACTCTATACTCCATACACCATTATGACAAAGAAAAAACAGAATTGTCACAACTTCGTAAATTTATTAAAAAATAAAAAAAACTGAAATGAGTACATTGCATAAGTATTCATACCCTTAACTCAGTACTTAGATTGTATTTACATTTACAGCCTCAAATGTTTTTGGGTATGATGCAACAAACTTTGCACATCAACATCTGGCAATTATCATTTGGCATTATTCATTAAGGCTATCTCTATATTTTACTGTGTTGAGCTATCCTTTTACTCTGATGAGTCCCTCAGCTCCTGCCGCTGAAAAACAGCCCCACAGCATGAGGCTACTACCAGCACACTTTATTTTTGGGATGGTACTCTGCAGGTGATGAGCAGTGCCTGGTTTCCTCCATACATGATGGTTGGAATTGAGGTTCATCAGACCAGGCAATCTTGTTTCTCACAGTCTGAGGGTCCTTCAGATGTTTTTTTTTTGCAAATTCCAAGTGTGTTTTCATTTGTCTTCACTAAGGAGAGGATTGAGTCCTGCAACACCACCATAAAGCCAGATCGGTGGAGTGTTGCAGTGATGTTTGTCCTTCTGTAGGTTTCTCCTATCTACACATGTGATCATGGAGCTCAACTAGAGTGACCATCAGCTTCTTGGTCACCAGTCTAACCAAAGCCCTTCTCCATCAATTGCTCAGTTTGGCCAGGAGGCCAGTTCTAGGAGGAGTCCTGGTTGTTTTAAACTTTTTTGACCTCACGGCTTGGTTTTTGCTCTAATATGCTTATGACCTTTAATAAAGATGTGTATGCCTTTCCAAATCATAGTCATTCAATTGAATTTGCCACAGGTTAACTCCACTCAAAGTGTAGTAACATCTACAAGCAATATGAATGCTCCTGAGTTCAATTTCATCTGTATGAATACTTATGCAATGGAATAATTTAAGTTTTTGATTTTTAGTAAATTTGCAAAGAGGTTAAAGCTTGTTTTTTACTTTGCCATTACGGTGTATGGAGTGT